>CM042185.1:4592819-4615373 GCA_023539305.1 Ilex asprella
ATAATATAAATAATTGTCAACAATTAAATTATTTAATTCTTTTTGTTTTTCTTTTTTGAGCTTCAAAAATATTAATTGAATTTTTAAATTCAAGTTTTATATATTAAAATTCAATTAACAAAAGTCGAATCCTTGACCAAATATAATTAAGTTAATTTTCTATTAAAGATAATGAAAAAGAGAATAAAAATTTAAACTAACTAACAAAATAAATTTTTTCAGGACAAATGTAAAAGTTAAAATTTGTGTATGTTAAATGGTATTGGAATATGTGAAACATGTTTTAATATTGCAAAGAACCAAAGAAATGTTTTAACTAAGAAATTTTAGCAAGATAATTATAGTTATAATTAGTTTCAGATAGTGAGATACTTCTACTCACTCCATTTATAGTCATTTTATACTATTTAAAAAATAATTAAGGAAAAAATTATCCTATATTTGAAATTTGAAGTAACCTCAAATTTAATCTAAAAAAATATAAAGTTATAATTTTTAACTATTAGTTGATATACAATGAATTACACACTTTTTTTTTAGATAATAAGATAGAAAAATATTTTATTAGGTGATAACACATATTTTTCATATACCATAAACATTGGGCAAAGATAAAACACATTAGCTCAAACTTTAGGGCCCAAAATATTTTTGTAAGGAATTCTACAATACTATTAATTGTATTTAATCTAGGGACCTAATTTTAACACTTGGTATTTTATGGTTATTTGATTTTTAGTAAACTTATTCAATGGTAATTTTTCTTACTAATTTAATGGTCAAAATGAATTTAATTCTTAAATTAAATCTAAAAATTAAGTGCAGTAAAATTGTACAAAAAATTAATTTAGGGCCCGAAATTTTTTGCCCATTTGGGGGCCCTAGGCAATGGCCTAATGCATGGGCCGGCACTGAGTAGAGGTAGTGGTAGGGCGATTTTAAATATTATTATTTTTTTAAAATTACTTATGAAAAATAATTTTTAGAAGTACTTTTAAAAAATTACTCTAAATACACCCTTAAAGGGCCTATTTTTCCTATTAAATTAAGGGTGTTAATATTAGCCATTAGATTAACTTTAAAGTAAAATTCAAAGCGATTTCAACTGCGAATAGCGAAAGTCATTTTGTTTATCTTTTGGGATTTGAATTGTAAGCTACTTTATTATATGAGTAATGCTTTGTATCCCAAATTTATATCTCAAATGTGCATCCCAAATTAATGGGAACCATTGGATGAGTGGGTCCTAATGAAAAAAGTTAATGGAATTCACTCATCCAATGATTCCCATTCATATGGGATGCATATTTGAGATACAAATTTGGGATATGTAGCATTGTTTTTATATAGATATTCCTTGTCACGGTGGTAATTTTATCAAAATACAGAGGTAGGTTGGTAATTATTGTTATTGTAAGACTCTACTCCCACCAAAGGCCTAAACACTGCCAATTGTGCCATCCACGTCAGAAAGCATCTCTGACACTGACTACGTGTATGCCACATCAGAATACCCCTCCACCACTTCGTCACGCCACGTGTCCAATTTCATAAAGAGCCCCCGCGGGCCCCACCCCTTCTCCATCTTTTTGCCGTTAATATAAAGTCATTGCTTCATTACTCCCTCCTCCTGTCTCAGCCTCAGACGCAGAGAGAGAGAGAGAGAGAGAGAGAGCATTAAATGCTTCACTGACTGACATCCGCCGGAAAGTTTCTTTTCCCCACTTTTCCCGGCTACGTTTCCGGTTACTACGCCCTATAAGCCCAGGTTCTTTACCGGCGCCGGAGATTCGATTAACCGGCGAGTACTGAGCTCACATTTTGTTGTTTCTCGGATTAAACTCTGTCGTTGCTGTTCGTTTTCAGAAGTTTCTTAGACTCTGTGAGGTAGCTCGAGGCTCTAATCGGCTCTTCTAAATGAAATTTCTAAGGTTTTTACCTTGTAAAGATTCGTACTTTGGCTTAGTCTCGTTTTCGTTGTTTTTTCTCTTTCTTTTACTTTTGATTTCTAGGGTTTTTCATAGCTAATGTGGCTGTTTTGTTATGTTTTATTGTAGGTTTCTGAGATTCAGTCACATTTTCTGTGGCAGCTGTTTATTTCGCAAATTCTAGCCGTTAGAGCCAAAGGCGATATATATATATATATTTATATATGCTGATATAGTTGTGCATGATATGTATACTTTGCGGTTTTTAGACAGTGTTGGTATACAGTGAAGTTTCGGTTTGAGGGCTGGAAAAAGTTCAAAATCAGTGGTCAGCGCAGTTGAAGTTGGTAGGTTGTCTCTTTAGTTCGGTTCGCCTGTATTTTCTCCTGGATTGGTCTCTCTTACTCAAGTTTGTTGCTAAACCAACCGTCTGAAGTCCTTCGCAAAATTATAGTTACGAAATTCTCTGACTTCTCTCTAGAACAGGAGCCTTTGTTCCACAGTTCTATCAGGATTGGAGCTATTTAGACTCCATTACTATTTGCTCTCACTTAGATACATTCACTTATAGACTCTATATTTTGTTTGCTTTTCTGGGTTTTAATCTTTTATATGGAAGCATAAGAAGGGCATTTGAGGATTGGAAATATGGAAAGGCTGTTCGGTGCTTTAGCTTTTTTATTCTTAGCTCCGATTTTGGCGAGATCTTTGAATCCTTCTTTGAATGATGATGTTCTGGGGTTGATTGTGTTCAAAGCTGACATTCAAGATCCAGAAGGAAGATTGGTGTCTTGGAATGAAGATGATGATAGTCCTTGTAATTGGTATGGAATCAAATGCAATCCAAGATCCAACAGGGTCTTCGATGTTGTCCTCGATGGGTTCTCACTATCGGGAAAAATAGGCCGAGGTCTCCTCCAACTGCAGTTTCTCCGAAAGCTTTCGCTTGCTAAGAACAATCTTACAGGAAGCATAAGCCTCAGTCTTGCACAACTCACAAACCTAAGGGTCATAGACTTGAGTGAGAACAGCCTGTCTGGAACTATCCCGGATGACTTTTTCACACAATGTGGGTCATTAAGATCTATATCTTTGGCCAATAACAAGTTTTCCGGCCAAATTCCAGAGAATTTGAGCTCATGTCCAACCCTTGCTTCAGTTAACTTTTCCTCCAATCAGTTTTCGGGTTTGTTACCTTCTGGGATCTGGTCTTCACATGGTCTTAGATCGCTTGATTTGTCTGATAATTTGCTAGAGGGTGAGATGCCCAAGGGCCTTGAAAGTTCAAACAACTTGAGAGCAATAAACTTGAGGAAAAACCAGTTTACGGGTCAGATTCCGGATGGGATTGGAGGGTGTTTGCTGTTGAGATCAGTTGATTTGAGTGAGAATTTACTTTCTGGGAGCCTTCCCAATACCATGCAGAAGCTTACATTGTGTAATGATCTAAATTTGCGAAAAAATTCGTTTATGAGTGAAGTTCCTCAATGGATTGGAGAAATGAGAAGCCTAGAGACTCTGGATCTTTCTGAAAATAGCTTCTCCGGCCAGTTTCCAAATTCAATTGGGAAGCTTCAGTCCCTGAAGGTACTAAACATTTCCATGAATGCTTTTACTGGAAGCTTGCCAGAATCTATGATCAATTGCGAAAACCTACTCGCTTTGGATGCAAGTCAGAATTTGTTGACTGGTAATGTTCCTTCTTGGCTATTCAAATTGGGTTTACAGAAAGTTCTGTTTTCGGAGAATAAACTAAGTGGGGGACTAGATGGGGCTTTTGCTTCATCAATCGAAAACTCGCTTAGAAAGCTTCAAGTTTTGGATATATCCCACAATGCGCTATCTGGTGAAATTCCATCTTCTGTTGGGGATTTTAGCAGCTTGCAATTCTTAAATTTGTCTAGGAATTCACTAACAGGTGGTATCCCAGCAAGTATTGGAGAATTGAAGGCCTTGGATATTCTGGATTTAAGTGAGAATCGGTTGAGTGAGAGCATTCCTTTGGAAATTGGGGGAGCTACATCTCTGAAGGAATTGAGACTACACAAGAACTCATTAGGGGGAAAAATTCCAACTTCAATTGAGAACTGTTCTTCCTTGACATCTCTGTAAGTTATTTTTTTGCTTGGCTATATGCTTTGTTTATGCTTTCTTATTGTTTTCTCTCTTCGTTGAGTGTTGAGCATTGGATGAAATTTCTCTTTTCAGATATCAAACAGTTTGAGCCGAGTCTGACTACTTATTAGTAGTCTATCGTTGGCTATCCAAATGGCTGTGTAAACTGTTTTCATTTGGCCTCTTTGTTGCATTAACATTTTTACTCTACACTGATATCACGCAAAGCTGTTACATAATTTTCACTAATATTTCAGTTTCAAAATTAGGTGCAGTTGGTTTTTGGTTAATGTTCAATACTGCTTGGGATGGGTTCTACAATTATCTATGACCTAGACTATGTAAAACAGTACTCCAGCAGTGCATTGACTCTGAAGAGAGCCAGTTTCCCTTCTGTCTGTACTCCAATCAAAATTGGCTGTCGGTGATTGTTTATAAATTGCATACAATTGTTTCATGTACCATATCACAGTTCTCTATCTCATAATTGCATACTGCTTCAAGGAAAACGAAAGAAAAGGAAAAAATAGTAGATTTCTGTTACTTCTTGTGGATGTATTTGCTTGGTGCTTAAATTTGGCTTAGTCTTTGTTGATTTGTTGCTTATCGGTTATCACTGATCAATTATAGCATGGAAAAAAAATTCTCCGACATATTTTATTTTATTTTGCAGGATTATGTCATGGAACAACCTAACTGGCCCAATACCTGCAGCATTAGCAAAACTGACCTACCTTCAAAATGTAGACTTATCTTTTAACGAACTCACTGGGACCTTACCAAAGCAGCTGGCAAATCTTGCCCGCCTCCTCTCCTTTAACATTTCGCACAATCAGCTACAAGGTGAACTACCAGCTGGTGGTTTCTTCAACACCATTTCTCCCTCATCTGTCTCAGGCAATCCGTCTCTTTGTGGCGCTGCCGTCGATAAGAGTTGCCCTACCGTCCTTCCCAAACCAATTGTCCTTAATCCTAACTCTACTGATTCCACTCCAGGCTCCATCCCCCAAAGTCTGGGCCATGAGAAAAAAATCCTTAGCATATCTGCTCTCATTGCCATCGGTGCAGCTGCCGTGATTGTCATTGGTGTGATTGCCATCACCGTTCTCAACCTTCGTGTCCGGTCTTCCACATCCCGTTCGGCAGTTGCTCTTACACTATCTGGTGGTGATGATTTTAGCCATTCCCCCAGTACAGATGCCAACTCTGGCAAGCTTGTAATGTTCTCTGGCGAACATGACTTCAGCACAGGAACACATGCCCTGCTTAACAAGGATTGTGAACTTGGGCGTGGTGGATTTGGGGCAGTCTACCGGACTGTTCTCAAAGACGGGCGGCCTGTTGCGATCAAGAAGCTCACTGTCTCAAGTCTTGTCAAGTCTCAGGACGACTTCGAGAGGGAAGTCAAGAAATTGGGAAAACTTCGCCATCATAATCTTGTGTCACTCGAAGGGTATTACTGGACCTCTTCACTACAGCTCCTCATATGTGAATTTGTGTCTGGTGGAAACTTGTGTAAGCATCTCCATGATCAATCTGGTGGAAACTCCCTATCGTGGAAAGAGCGGTTTAGTGTTATTCTTGGGATAGCTAAGGGTTTGGCTCACTTGCATCAAATGAACATAATCCACTACAATCTAAAATCAAGCAATATCCTGCTTGACAGTTCAGGGGAACCCAAAGTTGCAGATTTTGGCCTAGCAAGGCTGTTACCAATGCTTGATCGTTATGTTTTAAGTAGCAAGATTCAGAGTGCAGTTGGCTACATGGCTCCTGAATTTGCATGCCGAACAGTGAAGATAACTGAGAAATGTGATGTTTACGGGTTTGGGGTTTTGGTTATGGAGATTGTTACAGGAAGGAGGCCTGTTGAGTACATGGAGGATGACGTGGTGGTGCTGTGTGACATGGTCAGAGGAGCACTGGAAGAAGGAAAGGTGGAGGAATGTGTCGATAGTAGGCTGCAGGGCAAGTTTCCAGCAGACGAAGCGATACCAGTAATAAAGTTGAGTTTAATCTGCACATCACAGGTGCCTTCAAACCGGCCAGACATGGCTGAGGTAATTAACATATTGGAACTCATCAGATGCCCTTCAGAAGGGCATGAGGAATTGGTATGACTTTTAACAAAAACATCTAGAGGTTGTGAAAAATGGATTAGCAGTGGCTCATCCGGCGAAGAAGAATCCGGTTGGTTTATTAGATTCTAGAGAGAAATGAGATTTGATTGTTGGCATTTTTCTTGTCTTTTTTTCTTTTTCACCCTTGTTCTTTTGTTTCATCTTTTGTTTAGATTATGTTTGCAATGTCTTATGTGTTTAAGGTTAATTACCGGATTCTTTTTCACCGGGTTCCAGTTTGGGACCCTTTTTGGATATTATTACCCATCTCTTTTGGTCCTTTTCTACCTCTATTTCTTCATACTGCTTTGATCCTGACTGATAATTGATGCTAGTTTTGACTTCTGATTGAAAATCATGCTTTTTTAACTGGCATTTTGTTGTGTTTTAGGGTAACGTTACATACAGTATTGAAAAATTATTTTTTGATATTGAACTCTCTCTTTGTGTTCAATGAAAGAGTGGTACGTGTCAAAACCTTTTTATTTTATTATGCATCTTCAATCGAAATTGGTGGTGGAATGATTTCTTCGGCCATGCGAGTGCTACCCTTACCTTTTATTACAAGGAATAGAAAGTTGGAAGATAGTGGGTGCATCACTAAGTTAGCTCGAGTGGCACCCATCATGATGTGACGTTAAGGCGCACACAGAAAAATTTACAGTAGTAAGAAAAAGTTGTAAATTTAAATATCTCGAATTTAAATTTTAATAATTTTTTGGGTTAAGTCATTAAAGATTTTTTTTTTTATGAATGTTTTAATTTCGGCGTGAATGATTTGTTTTTGATCAGATTTAAAAAAAAATTAATTGAAATATGTGTAAATTAATTCGAATATCTTTGACCATTAAAAAAAATAATAAATTTATTACATTGGACAAGCCTTTCTTATGTGCTATTAATCTTTGCATGAAGAGTATAAGAAAGTGAAAAGGATTTCACCCCACTGAAACTGTACTTTCCCACAGTTAAGAAAGGGAAAATTTTGAGGTGGCTCCAATGGTCCAGAGAGAGAAGGCCTTTTCTGCTCTTTAAAAAATGTATCCCCTCAATGATAGCAATTGTGAAGAGATTAAAATACATTTTGGCAAGTCAAAAGTGAGTTGATAGTCAGAGGGGCCTCAAAGATTCTTTGCACCTACTATGAAGCAAGTAATCTACGTGTTGAATAGAATAATACAAAGCGAAGGCAAAACAAAGGGAAAAGGACAGGCTGATTAAAGAAAGAAAAGGTGATGCTGCTGGAAGAGAAGCAATCTTTTGGTTACCTTGCCACCCATGTCTTCAGGTTCTAGTCATCTACTTCTTTAAATGTATGTTTTGTTTCCTTTCTTTTAGCCATATTCATGTTCATTGAAGAACCTTAATTACACCTACAGTGACTACAACTTACATCGGTCCTCATTTTTGTTCTTCTTGATGTTTCATTATTATGTTTTATATATTATATATATGTTCCCTATTCCACTTAAACATCACGGGCTTGAATCACCGAAATAGTCTCTATATACATAAATAAAGCTACGCCTAATCCTTCCTGGCACCGTAATGTTTAAAGTCTCGGGTTGTCCATAGAAGGCACACAAAGGCATATATTTGCATATATGGGGCAGAAACACCTCAAACCTCCCTGTCCTTGAGCTAAATGTGTGGCACTCATCCTTCAAGCAGTTAGAAGCTGTAGAACCATCAGGTCTTTGGTTCCTGATGTTCATTGTTCTCATAATAAGATAGATTTTTTTTGTTTGCTACAGGTATTCAGGCTTGGGTCGACTATGCCTTTGAGCTCAACAGATTTGATCTAGTCTAGAGCATGTCTCCAAAGAGACAAGGGTAACTAGCCCTTAGGGAGAGTGGAAATGAATTGAACTTAAAATCTCTAAATTACCAAAAACAAATCCAACCATCAAACCAAGGATTAAGATAGATTTCTTTAGCATGGGCATAACTGTCCTTGAACAAAGGGTTAGTCCTGTGGGATTTTAGTGGTGGTGTTTCTTTCTAAATCTTTTTAAGGCCATGTGCATAGGTACCAAGAATGAGTTGTCCCTAATGCTGTCGGACATGAGTTAATATGGTGGTGTTGGGGCCAAGAGAAACCTACCCCATTGGCCTTTTCATCATCAACGAGCACATGGGTCTTTAATTAACTTATTTATCCTCTAGGTATGGGTTATCAAGCACTCTTGATCATTGAAATTGACAAAGAAATCCCCTGTTCTTTATTTAATCCTGGGAGTGCTAAACCTTAGTGTCTCCTGTTATTGTCCTACTAATAGAGTTCACTGACCTTTGTTGAAGTCACTCTATTAATATCATGATGCATGGTGTCGTAACTCGCAAGCTAACATCGATGTGGTGGTTTGTTGGCCACACGGTCCTCATCGTGTGGCTACATTCTTGTGTCTGATGATTTGCACTCCATGTTGCAAAACTCCAGGAATAGATCATTAACTAGATAACATTTTTGAAATTACGTATCGTTCTTATGCACATACGGTATTCAAATTTTAACCTTACATGATGGTAATTCTTAGCTAATTTAATATTCAAATTATGTTATGCACAGAAAAAAGGAGGAAAGGGGGAAGGGGGGGGGGTTAGCAGTGAGTCAAAAAGTCAGAAAAACCTTTATCATGCATTCTTTGGAAAGATAAAGTGAATCAAAAGAATCGAAAGCATTCTTGAAATAAAAAGAGAAAGTGCCATAAGAACATAGATTATTCTGTACGCACAACTCCCAACTTTTTTTCTTGTCTCTGCTTTAGTGAGACAAAATTATATCCATGAACTTTTGTTAAGCACAGAGTAGTTGAGCCATGAGAGCTACTGATGAGAGAGGACAGTGCACCCCTTTCAGAAAAAATGCCCACTTTGGTTATGCACATGGGGGGGTTGGTGTGGTGTTGCTGTGGGGTTGTGAGTATTCTTGGTCTCCTTTGGGTGAGTTAGTTTAGGTCAAGGTAGTTTGGATAGAAGAAGCGGATGTGATTCCAATGCCACAGAAGAAAAAAATCACTGTGATTTCCAACACAGCTTTTCCTTATGTACTATAAAAAAAAAAAAAAAGAGAACAGACAAGAGAGACAGAGGGGTCTTATTTTTGAAGCACTATTAGGAAGAGAAATCAAAAGGGCTAATTTTTCACTGGATACTTTAACACTACGAATCCAAAATTGGCACGGTAGATGATAATCGTGTTATTACGGGTTCATGTTAAGAAATAGTCAATCTTAATTCAACACATTTAATTAATTGTGTCGTGTACACTTGACTTGTTTATTTTTGTAATATGTGCATGGTGAATGTCAATATTCTATTATCACTTAATTGAATTTATAATCATATTTTTTTTATAAATTAAAAATTTAAGTTAATAAACATAAAATAGATCGTGTCATTTTCGGGTTCATGTTAAAAAATGATTAATCTAAACTTGTTAATTTTGTATCAATTTTTTGTCGTATTTTCATGATGAGTTTGAAATTGACGCCCCTAATTGGTACAACCAATTAGACTGTTTATGAGGAGAAGTGCCATTATTACAAGTAAAACACATTCTTATTTCTAGTTCTCTGAATCTCCTTTTTTTTTTTTTCCTGCGTCTTGTCCTAAACATTTCAAGTTTTAAAAGACGAACTAGGCCATTGGAAATCCGTAGTCAAGACCAATAAACGCGATACTTCATTAGCCAGGACAAAACCAGAATTGATGGCAACTCCAATCTATCACACAAACTAGTAGGGGTGTTCATGGGCTGAGCCGGTAAAACAATTTTGGGCCGAGCTTGGATAGTATAGACCCAAATTCTTATCTAAGTAGGTTATCGGACTGAACGAGACGAATTTGGGTAGGATAGGCTATCTACGGTCCAACCTGTGACCCTATTGGGTGGGATTGCTGAGTGGACCTGCTTGTGAACTTTTTTATGTACCACTTTATTTAAAAATAATTAATATTTTTATAACTTAATATTTGTATAAATTATATTTTTGAATCAAAAGTAAAGTCAAAATAAATAAAAATAAAATTATTCAAATTTGATTAGGAGATGAACTACATCTAATAGAATGAAGACATCCCAACTAAATTGACACATATTCACTTATCTATCATTTGCATTATTCTACCCTTTAAAACTTGTATGCTTAATATTTGAAAAAGAAAATAATATATTATTTATAATATCTAAATTTTTAAAATTTCAAATTCCGATATTGTAAAACTTATTTCAAAATTTCAAATTGAATTGTATCAAAATATAATTTTTTTTCAAAGAACGAGTGAGCAGACTCTTGAGCTTGGTTTTAATGAATTTTTGAATAAAGGCTATTGGGCTGAGCCTCCGTCCGGGTAATGAATTTGGAGGCAAACTCAAGCTGTCTTTTTAAAGATATTAGACTCAGACGGACCAACTATTAAGCTTATCAAATTTTGGGCCGAATAATAAAATCTGTGAGTAACCCGGCCCATGGACGCCCTTACAAACCAGTAATAATCTGTTAACCGACCACTGGCCTGATTCTAATCAACACAAGGTCATCGATCCAATGCCAAACACCTACGGTGTGTGTTCATTATGTACTTCACGCTGAAAAAAAGAAAAAAAACCGAGGAGTGGGAAACAATCTCTACAATTTTTCAGCACATTCAGCAAAAGGAGAATGATAGGACGCGTAATGAACTCATATGACGTCATAAAGAACATATGGGGCGAGAGAAAAAATTACCTTTGTATTGTAAAAAAGTAAGCAAACATGTTTTACAGACACCAAAATTGTTTGCAGCCATCCAATTTTGAAACGGCCTCCTTGCAGTGGTGGCACAAAGTGTGAAAATTGAAGACTCAGGCTCCGTCTTTCAAGCAATTTTCCCAATCTTCTATGAGTGTTTTTCTTTCCTTTCGGTTTGGTTTTCCCTTTGTTATCTTCTCAAGACAATTGAATAATCTATCTGACCAACACCTAATCATCCCAATCATTTCCCCATCCATCGGCATTAGAAGATCTGGAAGTATGACCATTTGCCACATGATTTACACCTGTTGGCCTCACTGCCTTCTCCTCATCCCAGTCATCATCATCCCAATCTTGATCCCAACCTTCGGCTGTTTCCTCATTCATGGATATTCGGGACTCTGGTTGCCCCATTTCAAGTTCTTTGTAGGGAACTCCATCAAGATGCCGTGTCTTGCTCCCCAACTTGCAGCAGGCCCATATTCCCCCAATAATCAGAGCTGTAGCAAAAAGTAGATAAACTCCGTTAACAGAGGTTGCGTAGCTGGCATAAGGAAACTGCTGATAGAAGTTGCCTTGTTTTACTGGAGCTCCAATGGGAATTAAACAATTCCCATTTGCATTTATTGAAATCGATGAACTTCCAGAATTTGCTGAGGTATTGACCTGACACAAGAAGGCAACATGAGCAATCAGAAGAATGCAATCTGGATTTTAGGGTTTTGGACTGACTCAGAAATCAGCCTCAATTTAGAAAGACAAGCTGTAATACTATTTACAATTTCTTACACTTCAATTCCTCGAAGAAAACAAAATACTCCAACTTCTAATCCTAGTGTTCCACCTTTAAAATGTACTCTTGTTTGGTATTAGATAATAGAAGAACAATTGGCAATCAATGGATGTGTACCTTCTTCACTTGGTGTCCTGATAGATCTATCTCCTCAAAGGTATCATTTACAGGAAGGATTGTAACCTTCACTTTAAGAAAGTTGTCACCCTTGTTCTGGAGAATGAGAAATGATCCTTGGGGACCTACAAGGCAAATAGAGTAATTTCAGCAACCTGTCATAAAGACATTAAACAGAAGAGGACTACGAGGTTAAGCAAGATCAATAGAGAGCTGTGATAAAAATTAATTGGTATACATCAAGGACGTAAACTGGAACTACTATCTGACCAAGTTCTGATCTTGTACAAGTTTGAATGGATATATTACATCAGTTAGTTGACAGTTGACACAGGTTTTAGATGCACAGCCAGGGTCCATTTTCCAGCATAAGTAACAACAGGGATAACATCCCATGAGTGGGAAGGCGGCCAGAGGAGACAACAGGTAGTAATAAATTAAAAGCAATCCCACAGCCTTGTCGTATTTCTTGATGTGGCTGAGAGCAAGGCGGAATCCACTCTAAGATTTATTGGTTTTCTCTCGATTTTCTCTCCGAACACCATGAGTATTGCTCAATAAATCAGCAGGAGAAGACATTTTCTATGCGTATGGCACTTATTTTGCTTAGTCATTTTCAGAAGCTGGTGTATGAAGAATCCAAACAGAAGGTTCAAGAAGAGAAAATAAATAAATAATTAAAAACAAAATAAAACAATAATAAAATTACAACTCTGAGATCGAGAAGCAAGTAATCAGAAATTAAACTGAAAAGTCAATTTTTTTAGTTTCCAAAAATAGGAAGTTCTCAAAATGCAGCCTAAATTAGCAGCAACAAGAATGAGATGAATCAAAAATTAAGTTGAACAGTTAACAGAAAAACACTTCAGCATTATAGAAGATTGGCCCTAGACTAGATTGACAGGGCCATGTTTCCTAAACCAGGTATTGAAACTGCAGCATAATTAAGATATAGACGATGCATTGCTCAATTGAGAAGAATCTTGGTGCATCTAGTTTTACAGTTGGGTTCGGACTCCTATTTAAACACTTGCAGGAGAAAATATATACATTCACAGGAGAAGTTTGGAGTTAGTATAGTGGAAGAATCGGTACAGGGTTGTAATGGATATCCAGTGAGCGGTATCAGTGCACCAAGTAGAATGTGAAAGTGAGGATAGTGGAACAGATCCTACTAACTGTTCTCCATTAGCCATGATCTTCCATAATGGGAGGAATATCTATGTATGGTCATGTGGCATCAGAATTGGTTATGGGCAATATTTGGGAGGTTGGCTCCAACCTCTGAGTGTCAGTAAAATGGAGGAAGATGCCACGATGGGTATTGAAAGCAGGTTGAGGTCAAGGACTAGGTACCCATAAGATTAGGGAGAAGTGCTCAACATCCAAGCAAGAAAGAGATCAAAGAAGTTGATGACCACGTTGATTTATGACATGGGAATTGGTAGATGGTTAAAGGGTAAGGAACATTGTTTGTGTATCTTTTTTTTTTTTTTTGAACAGTATCATTTGTGTACATAGAAGGTGATCTTTATAACATGGAACTTTAAGGCATTAACACCGCGCAGAAGCAGGGTGCTGGGCTGAAGCCCTCCAAGATGATGACTAGACAACAGCCTAATGAATGATTTTAACTCATGGATGCTGCTTGAAGTGTTTCTCCAGCTCATGGTATTTTTAACGCAAAAGAATTATTTTGACATCTGGTAGGAAGTAACACACCACTTTTAAATAATGCTCTTTTGTCAGCCCGTCTCATAGGTATTGGTGTCTAGATGATGCTAGCTTCCCCCACCAAAACCACAAGTTTCTATTGGAAGGCACTAGGCAATTGTGTATTCACAACTTCACATAACAAAGAGAACAAATGAAGATAATGAAATTATTAGTTCATAACTTCTACAAAACTCTCTTCTAAGCTAACAAATCCATGATATATTAAGGGGAAATAAGTAGAAATGTAACTCCCAAGGGAGTCATGCTTTATTTGATATATGCAAGGAAAGATAATGAAAAACTTCCCTTTTATGATCTCCACGCACCAATTCACAAGCCTTTCTGGACCCCAAAAATTAACAGAGACAACAAAAGGTCTCCAAAAATGAGTTCAAGAAAAGATTACTTTGTATGATGTTTACTGATGCAACCCCACGAACACAATCAAATTACAACTCAATCCATCACAAGGGACCCCACTCAAATTTAACCCCAACATCCAACCAAATCACAGTTCAAACCAAGCTCAGTCCATAGGTCCAACTTCCCAGTCAACTCATTCGATCTGATTCAGTAAGACAAATAAGCCATCGAATTTCAGTTTGGACTGCTTTGTACATTCCGAAAACATTTTGTAGAAAACATAATCCAATAAACAAAGACATTATTCATGAGTGCTAAATCAGTGGACCATGATTATTTCATTTCCTAGCATTAAATAACTAGCGGAGTGGAGTAAGCTTAAGCACCATGTGGGCATGGAAATGAAAGTTTATTTCTTGTCCATTGCCTTGCACATTTAGTTTGTGCTACTGAGATTTTTGACTGGTACTTATTTCCATTTTTCACCTAATGAGTGTTGGGGGTGAAAGTGACTGGTAATTTTCTGCAGCTGATCAGACAGAATAGCACTTGGAGTAATAATTGCAACTTTGCTTTGTACTGTTTCAAACCCTGGGCTGACAAGGAGGAGACTCAATATGTTCCTAGACAGATATGGAAGGACAGAGAAGAAATACACACCGAGAACTACGCATGAACATGGCCCAAGCAGCCTAGCTCAGAAAATCCAGGCCTGGATCAGAATTTTGGTTCTTAAATTAACAACTGGTGGGGCCCATGTGCAGGGCATCTGCCAGGAAATTGGCCAAAGTTTGCGCCTGATGATCTAGACTGAGGATCGGGCCAACCCACTCCAAGCCCGGACACTAAGATTAGTTTTTGAAGGTTGATTCATACATAGCCCGGCTTAACGCAACCCATGGCCAATCCTACCAACAACCTTCTTACATGGTCAAAGACATAACATAGGGTGCATAGATTAAAAAATAGGAACTGCAAAGTATCCAATTTTTATAAAGTATGAGAAAGGTCAAATAGGTGGTCCATGAGTTCAGCTTTTCTAATTGATAACATGACACTGATAAATCAGATAGAAAAATATGAGAGAAGAGTGAGAAATCTGAATGCGAACAATTCAACCTTTATTACCTTTAATGTTTAAAAACTGATCCATCCATTACACACGTCATATATAGGCAGTCCAAATAAATACACAAACATCAGCTTCTCTCTAGTAATAGTAACTAAAAAAACATATTTAATCCTACCTTAGAATCTTGAATCTAAAGTAAGATAATCCTAAAATCAATAATTCAGAAGCACATCTTTAATCCGAAGTGATGACTGAGGAGTGAGGAGGAGGCAGTCCACAAAATAAAACCATAGAGTATGACTGAAAGAGGGATATACCCATACCTATTGAAATTTAGGCCCCGGGGGATGAGAGAGAGAATGGCACAAACATGTCAAAACAACAGGAAAAATCAGAAGTGATGCTAAGATAATGTAGTCTAAAAACAGTAGGATCCATTTAACAAGCACAGTTGAAACCAGAAGTCATGAGACTAGGTAGAAACATGAGGAGGCCATACAATTAGGGGGAAAAAAGGCTTTTATCAAGAAATGGAGATGGTGTTCATGAGGAAGAAATCATGATAAAGTTGAAAAACATTGCTTAGTTATCTGCAACATAAATCCATCATGGCACTGATCAGTAATAGTTCAAGTATAAAGCTCGTGTACGACTAACAGATAAACCACAACTGGTTGAGGCTGTGATGACATTTGACCTCTAGTTGTGAAAAGAATAATCATATAAAAAAACTTGTGAATCCAAACCTAGAGAGTTGGTGTAAGGCTTTGCTCGGTAGAATTCCAAAAAAAGATTAAGTCAATAACCATGGGGCTGTTAAGCTCCTTTACGGTGAGAACAACTTAATGGAATTGGTAACCACCAACCAATTCAGCAGCTATATCCCAGCTGCCCAGTGAACTCTCATCTTTCAAAGGGGTTATCCATTAAGGAGGTAGGGGTAGGTCAGGAGGACGTGAGGATAGTGGCTCCCATTTGTGCATTTGTTGACTCTCAAGCTTCATGCAACACAATGGTGTCGGTGTGATCAATGTAAAACACATCACATCAGCAAGGGTCTGTTGCTTTCGTGTGGATGCATCATGACATGTGCATGCACCATACTTAGTTTATGCTCTTACAATGTCAATGAGGAGTCTTCTATCTCTTACGTTAGATATCTATAACCTACCGAACATGATTCTTTGGCTCCATCTGTCTTCCTTTATCTCAGTGAATCTAGAATCTGTTGGGAGTACTTCCACCCTTGAAAAAGGTATTCCCTCAGATTCTTTTCGACAAGTTTGCTAGATAAATCTTATCAGGGAAAGCCAGCAATTATATCTGCCAAAGCCTTAATGCTAGAGTAGCCATTCACAAAAAAAAAGCTTGATATTCACCGGACTTAAAGCTGCCACATAAACCAAGTAGCAGCTTAGAACCTCCAAATCAACTTGCAAATAACTCGTTTGAAGATCTTCTACTATTGCTAGCCTAAACGAACCAAGCTCTACAAACATAATTCTCTGGTTGTGATCCCTATATTGAAAAATTATATATTCAATGGCATGTGATGAGTTCAGACTCATTAAACAGGCATTTCAAATTATGTAAATGACAACATGCGTACAGTCAACAACATTCGTGATAACATCAGTACCATTTATTTACTTCTGATCCAATTTCTATCATTTGCCAGGTTTAATGTCTTTACATGAACTAAGCATCTACACCAATAACGTCATTTAAAACTGATTCATGCTTGTTTGTTTTACTAGACTGCTCTCAAATCTCAACACATCGTGTTAGAAAGTATGCCCTTTCATTGGTTATATCAACATTTTGCTTCTGTTAGACGCTTCCCATATTCCTTATACTTGAATTCATAACAGCAGAAAATGAAATAACTGTAGATAATTCTAGTGACAAGATATCTAATTTCAGGTAAATCCTAGGATGGTGCTAGAGTATACAGTAACCAAAGCAATTTTCCTCCATATATTAGGCATCTACTGATCTTTTCAATCTTATTCAACACATCCCATAAAAAGGAAAACAACTAAAATTATTCAATGACTAACAATACAAATGTCAAAAATAAAACCTTACCACTTCCAACATGAGGTACACAGGCGGTGATGGTATTCAGAATTGTGCATTTTCTAGAGACCTTCTCACACGTCTCGTTAGTTTCTTCACCATTTGGCTCTTGCTTGGGCGAATTAGCAGGAACTTCACCATCTCCAACCATACCGTTACCAGATTTATGAACACCACCGCCACTAGCATTCGAGTCAGTGCTCGAAACAGGGCTCGGAGAAGGAGGCTCCTAGTATAGAATAGAAAGCAAACTATAATTCGTAACTCCGACATAGAACACGTACAAATCCAAAATTTTACAACATATAAGTGTGTGCGTGAAAAAACGAAGATCCAAATTATCACCTCCAGTGGTTTCGGTTCAACCTTAGGATTGTGTCCTTCGGATAGTCTTCGAAACATTTCAATCAAATACGCATTCGATCCCCACGGAACAAGCAAAGTCAAGAGAAGCACGATGAATAATCGCCTCCGACACATTGTCACACACATTTTAACAGTTTCAAGATTCAGAATCAGATCCGAAGCTCCCGATGAAATCCGACTCTGTGACTTACCGATGAGATCCAAAGCCTCATTGTTCGAGATTAAAACTAAGACAATCTCAAGATTCAGAGAAGAGACAAATTTACAGAGACATGTTGACGGATCAATTGAGGAAGAAGATAAGCGGCAGGGTCAACGGTTTTGGAGGTCAATTTTGGAGTCTCCTCCTTCACCAGGTCGTCGTTCCAAATCGCGTGCTTTGCAGATGACAGTCACTCGCCCCTTGCGTGGGACAAAAGGAAATTGAACCATATTAATTGGGCCATTATTGCTATAGAATATTTAATCTAATGTGACACCAAGGCTTAATAATACTTTTAATTTAATTCATATTATATTAATTTTATTAATTTAAATCTTAAAATATTCAATAGTTCGTGCAAATTCAAGTCACAGCGCTGGGCTGGCCTGAAAGCCCATGGCCTCAAGTGAGCTTTTTACATGGGGACTTGTAGGCTTATGCTGTCTCCTTTTTGGTTCAACCAATTGGCCCAACCAAATTAGGAATGAGGAAAGAGATAGAGGCGTCGAAGGACAATCTCAGGAAAGAGATGGAGAAAACTTTTGAGATTGAAGACTTTAGAAGAAGAGGAACTATTTTGGAAACAAAGGTCAAGGATTAACTGGTTTCAGTCTAGGGATCAAAATACAAGATTTTTTCATTTTACAACTATACAGAGAAGGTAACGTAACCAAATTCTGAGGCTAAAGACAAAAGACGCAACTTGGTTAGATGATGAGGAGGAGTTAAATGACCATATCAAACAGGATTTTCAGAATCTGTTCCCTACAGTGGGACAAAGGGATTTTGACGAGGTTATGGGGTTTGCGGAAGAAAAAGTTATTGAAGAGATGAATCTATCGCTGTTAAGGCCAATAAAAGATGACGAAGTTAAGACTGCTGTTTTTCAGTTGGGAGCTCTCAAGGCCACTGATCCAGGTAGTTTTCCAGACATTTTTTCCAAAGGTATTGGCGTATTGTTGGGGATGATGTGGACAATGTTGTAAGGACTTTTTTTTGTTGAAGGATACATGCTAAGGGAACTTAACAAGACAAATATTGTCCTCATTCCAAAGGAAGTTTCGCCTGAACTAATTTCCCAATTCCAACTCATTGCACTTTGTAACTTTTTGTATAAGGTTATTTCAAAGGTCTTGGCCAATAGAATGAAATGTGATGTCGTTCATTATTTCACCCCAACAAGCGGCTTTTGTTCCTAAGAGACAAATTCAAGATAGTATTATTATAGTTAAAGAGGTCCTTCATTACATGAAAACTAAAAAAGAAAGGTCATGTGCTAGATTTGACAATCAAAATAGACATTAGCAAGACTTATGATCACATTGAATGAGACTTCTTGGAGGCTATGATGCTTAAACTGGGTTTTCACCTGCGGTGGGTGCAACTTATTATTCAGTGTGTTAGTACTGCTAGTTTTCAGATGATCGTTAATGGGAAAAAGAGGTGTGTTGTCCATCCACAACGCGGTATTCAACAAGGCGACCCTATCTCTCCTTATTTGTTTATCCTTGTTGTTGATGCCCTGTCTTCTATGATGCAAAAAGGAGTGGAAGAGCAAAGATTCTCAGGTATTAAAGTCTCTAGAGGAAGTCCAGCTATATCACACCTGTTCTTTGCGAATGATTCATTTTTTTTACCGAACAAGTAATTATTAACGTCATGATCATTTTAGATGAATTATGCCTAGCCTCTGGACAATGTTTAAGCAATCAAAAATCAGGTTTCCTTTGTTCTGTCAATGCAATAGAAGTTCAAATGTTTTTGTTTGGTCATTTGTTGGGATTGAAGCCTTCGGATCATGGGATTAAATATTTTGGTTTGCCTATTTTTTGTCATAATTCAAAGTGTGTGATGTTTGGTTTTTTTTTTTTCTGGAAATGATCCTTAAGAAGCTTCAAGGGTGGAAGAGTTTGTTTCTCACACAAACGTGTCGGGTTAAACGGCTATGTGTTGGGTTAAACGGGTGACGGGTGAAAAATATGTAAACCCGCACACGACACGTTTAATAAACAGGTGAAAAATCTCAACACAAATACGACCCGTTTAATAAACGGGTAACACGACACAACTCGTTTAACCCATTTAATTTTAAAATAATTATATCAATAAATTTTAATACCTAACTTTTTTTTTTACTTCCAAGTGTATTTATCTCAAAAAAAAAAGGAATTTTTAGCCAAATCTCATAAAAAATCATACTTGAATGCTTCGAAGAAAAAGGTAAGAGGTCATTGCCATTTTTATAGGCAACTCAACATTCCCCCACTCCTTTCATTTTTCAATGTGGAACAAAAACAAAAGGCATTGATTTATCTTTGTCTTTGAAGTGCTCCCCATCTCTTCTTCTTTGTCTTTGAACTACTACTTTTTTTTGTATTGATTTCTTTACTTCTTTTTTCTTGCTAATTTTTTTAAATAATTCTTAATTTATTGATGGGCCAAGCCCAAATGACCCAATCCATGGGGAAGTCTAAACCCAACTAAGGGGCTAACCTTATAAAAGCCCACCGACCCCAATGTGGTCAAGGATCAGTCAAACTCACCGAGGAGCTACATCAGTATCCAGAAACCTAACCCTCGCCGCCTTGGAGAAGGTCAGCCCTCACCTCATCCTTCGCCCGAGTCTCATGGAGAGCACCCCACTTGTTGAGGAGAAGTAGTCAGCTCCACCAGAATAGTTACTTAGCTGCTATTATGTCGCCCCAATCTGTTAGGGGGCGGCTATAAATTGTAAGTCCCACCAACACTTGGAAGGCAAGACACTCAATACTTTCTTTACCT
The DNA here is from genome assembly GCA_023539305.1 of Ilex asprella. NCBI lineage: Eukaryota > Viridiplantae > Streptophyta > Magnoliopsida > Aquifoliales > Aquifoliaceae > Ilex > Ilex asprella. The sequence continues at coordinate 4,613,208 of CM042185.1, forward strand.
ACGCACCTCTCTCTTCTCTCCCTATCAACTTGTACTCTCTGCTCCCTACACACCTGAATGAATAAAATACCCGGCAACCAAAGCCATTGAAGAGTGGACGTAGGTCAAGATTGACTGAACCACTATAAATAGCTTGTGTCTCCCCATCTCCCATACCTTAAATACTACATTTATTGTTTACAATTGACAGGTGGTGTGCAAGACCATTTTGCGCATCATCATTTATTATTATATGAATTTTATTTAAACGGGTAAATGTATGATAAATGGTTTGACAGGTCTCACTCAAACATGACCCGTTTATTAAACGTGTTTGACATGTAACCCGTTAATCACCCAAACCCGTTAAGGTCTCACCCAAACCCGTTTAATTTATGTCGATTTGTGTCGTGTCGGATTTTGACAGCCCTAGTAAGGAATTGTTGATAAAGGCAGTCATTCAAGCAATTCTCAATTATGTTATGTCCGTCCTTGCATTCCCTAAGAATTTTTATGATAAGATCAATCAGTATGTTCAAAACTTTTGGTGGGGAGGATGAGGAGAGAAGAGAGACATCAGTTGGAAGCGATGAGATATGATGGCTGAAGCAAAAGCACGAGGGGATGGACTTCAAGGATTTTTATCTTTTAATCGGGTTTTACTTGCTAAATAGTGCTGGAGGCTTATTCAGAATCCGGATTCTTTTTGGCAAGATTTCTTAAGTCCATTTATTTCCCAAAAAGAGACTTTATGAAGGCTAAGAGGGGAGCGAGACCATATTGGGTTTGGAATAGTCTATTACAGGGAAGGGATTTGTTAGAAAAAAGGTCTTTTTTGGCAAGTCTTGGCAGACAATGAGGTTAATATTTGGGAGGACAAGTGGATACCATGTTTTGATGATGATTCAATTTTGTCTCCGAAGCCCTATGACTGTAATTTTGTCTGGGTAAATCAGCTGTTCTCCCAACAATCCAAGAAGTGGAATGTTGGGCTATTAATAGAGCTTTTTAATGATTAGGAATGTAAGGCTATTTTAGCCACCCCTATCCCAAAGGTCTCAAGTGTGGATAGGAGATTTTGGTGATTGAATCCCCATGGTGTTTACTTGGTTAAATCAGGTTATTCTCTTGTTGTCAACCTTCATCCTCGTAATGTTATGGCTCCGACTTCTTCTTCTTCTCCTGATTTGAAATTTGGGTACGTTGTCTAGCATATGAAGGCTCTTTCGAAGGTTAAACATTTTTGGTGGAGAGTTTGCAATAATGCTTTGGCTTCGCGAGAAAATTTATATAAGAGACAATGTGTTGACTCTCCTTAGCGCCTCTTTTGCAGTGAAAAAATAGAGTATGTTGAACATCTCCTCTTTGCATGTGAATGGACGAAGAAGGTATGATTTGGTTTTGATTTGGAGCTGAGATTGGAGCTGGGTCCATCTCTTTCTGTTCTACAGTGGGCCTCATGATTTCAAAATTTCCCCTTTTTGCTTGTGATTATGGGGAGGATTGCAACGATTACATGGGCTATTTGGAATTCCATAAACCATTTTGTTTTCCAGCATGAAGTTCCTAATGCTTTTGCCAGATTGATGATAGCCCAGAATCTTTGGAGTGAGATGTTTTTTGCTGATAAGGGTAGGCAGGGTAATCATCAGGATTCAATGATTCATCACCAAGTTCAACACCCAGGCCATTCTCCTTCTTTTTTGCTGAGTTGTGATGGAGCCTTTAAGAAAGATAAAGCTGCTATTGCAGTGCTCTTGTGGGGATCAAATATGACTTTGCTAGAGGGTATTGCTAAAAGAATTCCTGCTGTTTCTAGTAAATTCTCTGAAGTTGCGGCAGTAAGAAAAGCCTGCCTCCTGGCTTCAGTCCTGAAGCTCCATTAGGCAACCATTGTAAATGATAATTTCGAGGTTATTAAGTTGAGTTTGATCGAAGATGTTCCTCTATGGGAGATGAGTACCTTTGTTGGTGATATTCATCACTTTTCTAAGGTTTTTAATTTACGTTTTTTACACAAGTCAAGAGCTTTTAATTGAATAGCTTATTGTGTTGCAGCCAAGGCTTCTTCAAACTCAATTACATTGAGTTGGGAGCGCTGCCCCCTCACGAACTTAAGGTTTTATTATCTTCTAACTGTAATTATACTTTTTTCTACGTAAATGATATATATATATATATATATAT
>CM042185.1:4620373-4632757 GCA_023539305.1 Ilex asprella
CGTTTAGCAGTATTACTTACCATTTGGGTTTTGGTATTTTTAAATTGAATCCAATTAGCAGTATTACTTACCAATTAGCAGTATTAATTACTTAGCAGTTCAAGGTCTTTAGTGTTGAATTTCCAATGGATAGTATTAGCTAAGCATGGGTATTCAGACATAAAGGTTAGGAATGATTGTAATTAGCAGTTGAATCTAACTCTTCTTGTTGCTCCTACTTCTAAATTGAGGGTTCAATGCCAACCTATGAAAACTTTATATATATTTGATTTCCTGTTAAAGATTTTGTTGATTGAAAGCATTTTGTTGACTTTCGCTTGAGTTTTGACCATAATGGGAACTATAGTTTCCTTAGATGACGATAATAATCTTTCATGACCTTGACTTTTGTTTCTCTAATTTTCAACACTTCTCTACTTTATTAGGATGGAAAATCAAGAACGAAAAAGAGCAAAAATAATTTTTTCCTTCTTTAAAAAGAAAAGTGGCGAAGAAACATCAAATTCTACTGTTGAACCTCTGAGTCTAATAGGAACATCAACAAGTGTTGATGTTCCTATGATTCATGCGGTTGTTGAATCTCAGGGTCTTCAACCTCAAACAAAAGTTCCAAGGATTTCTTTTGATGAGAATGAACTTGAACGAGATCCCGCATTGCGTATTCCGATATGGAAACATCCTGCTTATAATCAAGATGAAGTTAGACGTGCTTACATAAAGTGGGGACCAAATCAACCTATCTTGTCTGAGTATCCGAGGACTAAAACTGGAATTCAAAATCGAAGATTTCAGGAAAGTTGGTTCCAAAAATTTCAATGGCTAGAGTATTCTATTTCAAAAGATGCAGCATTTTGCTTTCCGTTCTTTGTTTTTCAAGGTCGTGAACCTCTACACCCTGCATTTACCGTTGAAGGTTTTTGTAGCTGGAAGAGAGTGAATAATGGGGTCAAATGTGTTTTTTTGTCACACATGGGAGGTTCTACTTCCACACACAATAATGCTATGAGAAATGTTGAGGCGTTGAAGAATATATCAGTGCACATTGATAAAGTTATGAATGTTCAAAGTTCAGAAGAAATAAAGAGAAATCGATTGCGTCTTAAGGCTACCATTGATAGTGTTCAATGGCTTACTTTACAAGGATGTGCTTTGAGAGGTCGTGATGAATCTGTAATGTCAAAGAACCGTGGTAATCTAATTGAGATGATTAATTTGATGGCAAAGTTAAATGTTGAGATAAATGATGTTGTCTTAGAGAAAGCTACAGGAAATGCAAAGTATACGTCTCCTATGATCCAAAAAGATATTTTGCATATTCTAGCTACTAAAGTAAGAGAAAAAATCCGTGAAGAAGTTGGAAATGCCAAGTTTTGTATTTTGGTTGATGAAGCAAAGGATGCATCAAATAAAGAGCAGATGGCAATTGTTCTGAAATTTGTTGATGTTCAGGGTTTTTTGCAAGAGAGATTTTTTGAGATTGTGCATGTTAAAGATACCACTTCTTTAACTCTTAAGAAGAAAATATCAAAAGTTCTTACTCGACACAATTTGCACATTCGAGATTTACGAGGTCAGGGATATGATGGTGCTAGCAACATGCGTGGTGCATTTAATGGATTGCAAGCTTTGTTCCGCAATGATTGTGAGTATGCATACTATGTTCATTGTTTTGCTCATCGTTTACAACTTGCATTAGTTGCAACTGCTGAAGATGAAATTTCAATATGACAATTCTTTTCCAAATTGACATGCATTGTCAATCTTATTAGTGCTTCTCCTAAGCGTCATACAGAACTGCGATCTGCCCAAGCTACTGAGATTGAAAGGGGGATAGCTAGTGGTGAACGAGAGACTGGTAAAGGGGCTAATCAGATTGGTACTTTGCATCGAGCTGGTACTACTCGTTGGAGCTCACATTTTGAATCTATTTGCTGTCTGATAAATATGTATGATGCTGTCATTAGTGTGTTTGAATGTATGGTTAACGAAGGATCTTCAAATACAATTCGTGGGGAAGCTGGTGCTTCTTTAATGGCAATGAAATCCTTCGATTTTATATTCTTTTTGCATCTTGTGCACAAAATTATGGGGATTACGGATATGCTTTGTCGGGCATTGCAGCATAAATCATTAGATATTTTGAATGCAATGAATTTAGTCTCATCATCAAAATCTTTACTTCAAACCTTGCGAACAGAAGGTTTTGATTATCTCCTTCACCATGTGAAATCAGTTTGCATGAAATTTGATGTCGATATACCTGATATGAACACTCAGTACAAAGGAGCAAGACGTTCATGTCAACAAAATGATAACATTACAGTTGATCATTACTATCAGATGGACTTATTTAATGCTACGATTGATCATCAGTTAGAAGAGTTACATAATAGATTCAATGAAGAGACAATAGCATTGCTTATGCTCAGCTCTGCTTTAGATCCTCGGGACAACTTTAAATCTTTCAATCCTGATCGCATTTGTTTACTTGCTGAAAAGTTTTATGCAGCTGATTTTGATAGACAAGACTTGCATCATTTGAAATGTCAACTGGATCATTATCAATTTGATGTGGTTCGCCATGAGAGGTTTCAAAGTATGTCTACAATTTCAGAATTATGTCGTGGTTTAGTAGAAACAAATAAGACAGAGTCCTACAATTTGATTGATAGGTTGATTCGTCTACTTTTAACTCTTCCTGTTTCTACGACAACTTCAAAAAGAGCATTTTCAGCCATGAAACATGTCAAAAGTACTATTCGTAACAAGATGGAAGATGAGTATTTGACTGATTCGTTAGTTGTCTACATTGAAAGAGAAATGACGGAAGCAATCGATACAGATTCAATAATAGATGCCTTTTGTTCTGGGAAGGATCGAAGAGTGCAATTTCATTAATAAATATTTATGAGTTTATATTTGTATTATTGAATACAAAGTTTATGAGTTTACATTTGTATTTTGTTAGTCGTATGAATGTTTAACTTAGCCCGGAATAAAAAAAATTCCTGGCCCCGTCCTTGGACCCGATGATGAGCATTCGTGTAAAAATAAAATTCATTACAACTAACCCAAATGTGTAGACCGTGACACGCCTATTTTCTTGGATGAATTGATTTTGGATGATCCAATTCTCACTCTTTTAATGTTCTTATCAGCAATGATTAAAATTTTGTTTGCAATCAACTATTGCGACCAGGTTATAAATGATAAATTTATCATAAATGTCATTGTTATGACGTGGATGATATTTCTTTAATGAGACTGAGGAGAAAATTGTGTAAATTAATATGAATACTTAATTGTTTCAAAACAGTTTGAAATAGCTAAAACAATCTTATTTTCAAAGAGATTAAAATAAATTAGTGATTAAAATCGAAATTTCAATGTTGCAAGGTATAAATTATAAATTATCATTTTATTATTAAAATTTAAAGGGTGTAATTATTTAAATTAAAATTTTAACGACCAAATAAAAATTATGTACATGCTTTAAGAGTATAAATTATATTTTTATTATTGCAAAAATTACATTCTCTACATTTGATTTCTTTTCTACTTATTTTAAATCTTTTTGATTTTAAATGTTTTCTCCAAAATTCTAATTTTTTTATTAATATATTCGTTTTTTTTGGTCAATCAATATTATATTTTCAATAAAAAATAATTAATTAAAATTTTCTAGAATTTCTTCACTTTTTAGGGATGTCAACTCTAATCCAGCGATACAAACCCGACATAAACGATTATTAAATACCTATAATAAATAGCTTAAATTAATGTTTATTACTCAAAACAAATTAAATAATTTTTTTTTGTGGGTATTGACACGAACATGATACAAATTACACGATATATAAGTCACATAAACATGATAAGATTAACTAATGTTTAACACTCAAAATATATTAAATAATTTTTTTTGTGTGGGTATTGACATAAATATGATACGAATAACACAGCATTCAAATCACACGATCACAACATAATTGACTAATATTTAATACTCAAAATATATTAAATAAATTTTTTTTTGTGAATATTAATACGATACAATATAAGTACAAGACGAATAACAAAAATCGCACGAATAAGACATGATTGAGACTCAGCTTTTAATCGACCCAAAAAAAAAAAAAATTCAGCCTTACTTTCTCCCGTCGCTGTCTCCATCTCCCTGTAGGATCACATCCGTTGTATGACACCTGACTAACCTTAAGCATCCATCTCCAGCTTGGTATTAGACGACGTCGTTTTCTTGTTTCTGTCAATTTCTCTCTAAGCTCGTCCCAAGTTCTCCCAATTCTCCATGTGAAGACCTCAATATCTCTCTTCCCAGAATGAACTGAAACCCCTCCAATTTTCAATATCTGCTCAAAATTCTCTCATTTCACACTTCAATTTTGATCTCAGGTCAAGTACTAATCAGATTAGGGTTTTCAATTTTTCTCCCAGCAATGGCGTCTGAAAAAATTGGTTTAGTTCAAGCTCAGCGACTCGATAATGGCATCGATCCCCAGCTCGTATTCCAAGACGAGAACATTCGATTCACATGCGCCCCACCGCAACGCCACCGTGTCATAGGCGATTCCGGTCCGAAAGCCACTCGCGAGCTCACCGGATTCATCGACAATCACTTCTTTCAACCTCAAACCTCCGAATTCAGGCGAGTTATCTACGGCGATGCTGCTCCAGACCGCCAGGAGAACCACAATTGGACTGGCAACGGTCGGACCTCAATGACACCGAGCGGCGATGGATCGGAAGATGAAGATGAAGATGAAGATGACGATGACGAGGATGAAGGAGATAATGAAGTTGAAAGACTAGGAGGCGTAAACAACAACCGCAATAACAACACAAATAATACTAGTAGTAACAATAGTGGACATAGTAGTGCTACTACGGACAATGTTGGAAATGGAAAGTCGAAATGCCTTTCTTCTTTTGGTATGTGATCATGTGTCTTTGTTCTTTTGGAAACTATATTAGTTTCCAGATAACTGTTCGGATTGTGATGGCTCATTTGTTGTTACATTGTGGAATTAGGTTTGAAAGAAGGAAATACTGGTCAGTCTGGAAATAATAGTAATAATAATAACGATTTGAGAGCGAGCTCGAGTGGGAATCATCTGCACGAAAGAGTTGTTTCATACCAGAATGCAGTTACAATCGCGGACCCAGATGGAGATTTGTATTATTCTCAATATCTGCAGGGACCGGAAGGCTCAAACGCTGGGCAGAAGGATATGTTGGTGGAAAACGGCTATGGATTTAGTGGAAGAAGTGAATCAGGAGAGTCTTTGAGGGCGATTCTCTCAGACCCTCTGACGTAAGTTCACCTGAACAATTTAATTTTGTTATTTTGTTGCATCTGCTTTGTTGTTTTGGCCTCTAAATAATTACTACTACGTGTAGCACTTCAATTGTAAAAAGTTTGAATTTTGAGTTTCAGTTGTGATTGTTCTCTTGTAAAAAAATTCGGTGCCTCACATGTATTGATGATTTTTGGTTTTCTCTAAATCAATGTTTGTTGTCCTGAGAGATATTATGGATGTGATTGTCTATACTATCAAATCTTGAACTGCAGCAGTGAAACTAGCTCTTTTTTCTGAATGATGCAGACTGTACTAAGATTATTTGTTTTCTTTGTCCAGCTTGCTGGATTACTTTCCCTTGTTTTCTAGTGGTTTTCTGCAGATTACACAAATGAGATCACTGTGAAATGGAATGCTAGTTAGTTGTGTACTTGATGTAATACGCAGTAGCTTTTGGTGACTACAACCCTCATTAACATTTAATCCATATTTTCTTTCAAAATCCACGTTAGTGATAGTAGTGACAATTCCCATATTTCATCAGCAAAATTAAGACAGCTTCTTGATTTAAGTTAGGGGAACTGATTCACTGTTGAGTTTACCCTTTTAAGGAGTGTATTCTGTTCAAGGGATTTTAGGTAAGTTGCCTCTTTAACCTAATATCTTGTGAATTCTGGAATGGTTCAGGTGTTCTGTTTGCTGCCAACACTATCTATTTCTTTCATAATGGTTTCGATAAACAATTTTCCTTCTTCCTTTCCAATCTTGATGAGTTTGCATATAGTTATAGTCGTGGCAATCATTTATTGCTTATTGTTTCTAGATGAGTTTATATATATGTCTATTTTACTGCCAAATCTGCTTTTGCCATTTATTTAGTACGTTAAATAATGTTTACCTCGTGTGTTTATGTGACTTTCGGATAATCAGAGGAACACTTATGGATGATGCAATGATATTGCCTTGTGGGCATTCCTTCAGTGGTGGTGGAATACAACATGTTATTAAAATGGTAAGTTATTAGAGAGCAAATATCTCATTGTGAGTTGTTTCTTACGAATATCAGCATGCGGACAGTGAACTATCTGCATTCCAAGTGTGATATATGAACTGCTAAGCAGAAAAAAGCACCTGATTAGATTTGTGATTTGAATGGTGCTATTTGTTTGCACCAACTCGTCAAATGTGTGCATAATCACATGCACAATCACTCTAATATCTTCCAAATTTGTGTTAAGAGTGTCATTTTAGGTGTTCAAATGACTAATTTGATGTTATAGTGCGAGCAAGTGTATTGAACAGCCCCTCTGTCTGGTCTACTGCCAGTTACTTACTTGGATTGAGATTGCTATTAGAACATTCAATCCAAAACCAATTGGCAATAGGTGGTGCGAGCCCTCAAATATATAAACCCATATTGGTGGTTCTAATTATTCAATGTGTAATACAAGCTCTCTTAATGCCCTCCCTCGCGTGGGACGCGGGCTTGCACGTGAGGTCAACACGAACAAACAAGCATGTATACAGAGGTATTTAAATGGGTAAGAGATTTGGCTCATTGATCACCCAAGACCCAACTCTGATACTATATTAGAATAGCCAACTCAAAACTAATTAACAACGAGTGGAATGACCTCTCAAGTAATAAATCAACTTTGATGGTCTTATTTATTCGATGTGAGATACAAACTCTCTTAATAATTAACACACACGATACCCTAAAAAAAAGCACTGGTGTTTCTCTAGCTACTGCTACATCCATTTCATTAGGAATTGAAGATCTTTTAATAATACCTTCTACGGGATGGCTAGTTCAAGATGCTTAACAACAAAGTTTAATTTTGGAAAAACACCATCATTATGGGAATGTACACATGGTAGAAAATTATACTTCATTTCCTTGTGAGCTTTATCACTCTGTGCCATGTGTTAGGGTTTAATTCTTCACAACAGTGGAATACTAGCAAATTAAGTACTCAGCTTTTCTTTTGTTAATACGATGTGGAGGTTTACTGCATATTAACTGCTGCACATTATTTTCATTGGCTCAGCTTGACAACATGAATTGTAGATATTATATCCTCATTGGTTTTTTTTTTTTTTGAATATCTAATGATGTAACAAGCAGTATTTATTAATTTATTCATTTGTTTTTCAATACTGCTTTATTTTTAACTTGCTCCTGGATTTCTGTCATTTGGATGGTATGTTATTTCAAGGAAAGAAATTTCATTCACTAGCTTCCAGGCTTCAGAGTTGTTTGGTACTCGATGACTATGGTTTTTTTTTTAAATATGAATCCCTTTTTTAACTATAGCAAGTATTATACATTTTCTATTTGCTCTAATCATAATTGTCCAAATAATGCTTTAATGTTCATTACATACACTACATTTCAGAAAGCTTGCTATACATGTTCCCAAGCAGTGTCGGAGGACTCAGTGGCTCCCAACCTCTGTAAGTTTAAGTGTTCAACCATTATCGAATACAATCTTAAGAACTTGCAACTAGTAGCTTGATTATGATGCTTGTGCCACAAAATATGACCAGGACATTTCTATTTTAGCATATTATTTGCCATGACACACCACCTGTGTAGCCTATGCATTGTTTGAGCACTGACTGTTACATGATTTTGTTATGGCTTATGGAACGCCCATATCATGGCTGACTTCTTAGCTTTGATAGAGCATTTTCTAAAATTTTTAAGTTGGCTCAACTGAAAGGATAACAGATAACTATAGGTGCATATCACCGTATTTGGTCTATAATACATCAAACAAACTAAAAGAAATGGACAAAGCCAATTATACATGGATTTGGTGATGGAATTTATTTTGCCTTTGAGCTCGTCATGCAGATGTTATTGAATTTGAAATCAAGTCATTGCCCCGTTTGGTCCTTGTTAACCATGGTTGTTGGGAAGGGTGGGTACCTTTTTTTTTCCGGTCAATGGAAGAAAAAGGGGGGTAGGGGGTACATGCCTAACCTTTTTAGGCATTACTTGCACAAAGTGGCTACGGCTAGGTTTGAACACACAACTTTGTTCACCCAAATATTTTGTCATTGCAGTAGGCAATGAACCCTCTGTTACTGATTGAAATTTTCTATTACAAAAGGCCACCTGTAGATAAAATACATGCCAAGGCAACTACACCAATTTGTGGCAATTCACTGTATTAGTAATAGTAAATATATGACTGTCAATTTTACAAAGCATCCAATCACAAAAAAAGAGCCTCTTATCATATTTTCTTCAATTTGTGAAAGTCTTGGTGTATAACTTACAAGGGTGACGATATAACAGTAGACTGACAGCCTTAACATTGCATACTGCCTCTTTGGGTTACCACTGATATATATCTTTCGCCAAACACCATAAATGATTTATTAAGCAGCTATATATCTCCTCTTTGTGAATTAATTGGGAAATATGAAGTAAAGAAGCAGCCAGCTTTAAACATAGGTTATATGAGCAACAGTTGGGAATACTATATAGAGGTTTTGTTTAAGTAACAAATTTTAGTTTTTGGGGTGCAGAATCTAAAAGGTAATAGTAACACTAAGAGGGAATTCATTTAGTTTTTCTTCCCACAATGTAGCTCTCCGAGCTGCTGTGCAGGCATTTCGTCGCGAAGAAGAGTCACAGGTTAACCGTGCATCAAAAAAACGAAGGGAGAGATATGAACAGGTTTGTCTTTTCATGCTTCAGACTGTGAGTCAACTTTGTTGACAATGTGTGAATTAATGGTAGAGCATGCTTATCCAGAGAAAGATGGGCCGTGACTTCCATTGAGCCTGCCCCAACTGTATTTGTGGACAGCCTTGTATTCAAGAGTTTCCCTCACGGTATATTTGAAAGCATTGACATTTATATATCTACTTTGTTGTAGGACAAGGGAAGTTGTGGTGATTCAATGCTCATGGATCATCCAAGGGGAAGAGGTGTTCAGTTTCCATTTGCTGTGACTGACAGGGTTATTATAAAGGTCTATCATGGAAATCACAGATTTCACTTACAATGCTTTAATAGTCTTAAATTGGCATTACTAACTAGGGAACAAACTGAATCAGGGTAACAAGAGGACTCCCCAGCGTTTTGTTGGTCGTGAGGCTGTTGTAACCACTCAATGCTTGAATGGATGGTTAGTGTTGGTTTTTTTATTGTTTTGTCTGTTGTAATCCATCATAAGTTCAAACTGATCAATGTTGGTTTCTCTAATGTATTTTTGTTCACACTCCCTTCATTGGGAGAAAGAAAAGGCAGCAAAATATTGAAATACATTTGTGACATACCTTGACAAGTATATCTTTGGAGTTTTCGCCACTACTAGGCTGGGCATACAATAAGAAACTTGTTTTGCATCCTCCCATTGCAAAACATCCTACATTGTTTTGCATCCTACATTGCATCTCTATACTTTGAGAAATAATGTTGGGTTGAATCTCATACAAACTAATAAAAAGAAAAGCATTTCCTGCAAACATTGGTGGGTGTTATTTGCTGAGCAGCATATCAGAGAGATCTTTCCTTTGAAGCAAATTGTGAGATGAATCTGATCAACCTTGGATTACTTTCTTTTGGAGCAAATTCTCGGAGAGATTTTTCCTTGGACGTATGTAGTTATGATATATTAGCTGCTATAGTTTGGTTGCTTTAGAAGACAAGACTTCTCTAGAAATTTTCAAGCTGGTGAAAGTTGAAACAGGTACACGGAAGTGCCAGAAAGCCAAAGGAGTCTTGTGAGTAGTTTAGGTAGATTGTTGGGAAAGGGCATTCTAAAAAGTATCAAATAAGAAGTGCAAGGCTATTTGGTTTAGTTTGTTGAAATATGAACAATGTGGTTTTAAACTTGCCTTTCCTTGGATCTATGCAGAATAAATATTCCTTGTGAGTTGTGACTGTTGAAAACATAAAGTTGTCTGAAGTTCGAACCATATCTTCAGATGAAACAGGGATAATAGGGGGAAAAGCCAGTTATTGTGTACAGTACAAGGATGACTAAGGAGTTGAGTGAGCATTAAAGAAGCTATGGGCTGATCTCAGAACAAATTGAGGTGGTTTTGTTTCATTAATGAAAGCATGATGTCCTCACTGAGCATTTGAATACTACTAGCCCTTTCTACCTTCTGGTGATTTCTCTTTATAGTTTTTGGCACATGTTCTCTGTACAAAGAGTCACACTTTCAAACTTGTTCAGGTTATTTGTAAAGGGCATGCTGTTATTGGATTTATTGATGCTGTCACCCTCGATTTCCACAATATAGGTTGAATATTGGTAGGTTGTCAACATGTAATTGCCAATTAGACTTTTTGAGTTTCATTGGACTACTTGGGAGAGGTTGTAATCATGATTATCAACATCCTATCCGGATGCTTGGATCAATTATGCGATTCGGTACAAGCAAATTGATCCAAGTCTTTTGTAGAATCCCAAATTTATTGGATCTTAATTATCGTGATTCTGATTTGAACTAAGATTTTACCGATCCGAGTTGTTGGATTTGTTTGTTAGGCGTATTTAGTTATTGAGTAAACCCAATCCATATTTATTGTTTTAATAGTTACAGACTCAGTCCAAATATGAATGTCTTACATACTTGTTAATCTATCCGGAAATCTCAACAGAGGAGAAAAGTTACATAATGTTTGTTTCGTTTACATAAAGATCTCTTTTTGTGTTCGTCTTTTTTGTTGAGAAGTTGGAAGCAACGGTTAGAATTGATTTTCTCTCTTAGGGAGAGATCATAGTAAGATAGTCTTTTATTTTTATTCCTTTTTGCTTTTTTCGTTTGGATGTCTAACAATCAAAATTATTATTCAATAGCTTTTTAACTTCGTAGTCTCTCTTTTGTATCTGTCTCTCTAAAAAAGTTAAAGATCAAAAATCAAAATACTTCAATTCTCTTATTACTCTTCACAAAATTCCACAAGATTAGCAATCCACCTTTGATTTTCAACCGTCTTTAATGCTCGTATTGTAGTTTATCACTTTTAATCTTATCTCTAAGTTCTATGTTTGTTGTAATATATATATTAGGCTTGTTTAATTCTTGTTTTTCAGAATTCTATATTGTTTTATATTTTTTTCATCCAATTTTTTCAGTTGATAGGATCTTAAGATTCTCGATCCGTTCCTACGATCCCAACTATAGTCTCCCCCACCGATCCAAAATAGGATCCTAATTTTTAGAACATTGGTTGTAATACCACATGGTAATAAGTGATTATATGATATACACAGTCATCTCTCATGCAGTACTCTAATTACATTGGGCTAATGTGTCTGCTCTTATATGAAAGTGAAACAGAAATAACATGAAGACAGACATTGAACATAATGGCAGACGAAGAACTGAATTGAGAATTTTGTCATTAATTTGCGTTCATTTTCTACCTGTATCATTTGGAATACTTCTTGTTTTCCTCATGACTTCACACAAATGCAGGTATGTGGTGAAGACACTGGACAATGCAGAGAGTGTGAAATTGCAGTATCGCTCACTCGCCAAGGCTTCAGATAATCCATCCTTGAAGCCAATGTCAAGTAAGATGACACCAAATTGGCTCTAGTGTTGCAGTAAGCAAAATGGCCAGAATTATGTAGTTACAATTGATCGCCAATACGCCACGTTTCCAAAAATTTAATCTAACTTGATAGCATTATAGGTTTTCTTCTTGTACTATTGATGTTGTATTCCTCTTGCACGAATCTCATATATAGGCCTTGTAAATCTTAGAAACCTAGTTCTTTGATATGAGGAAGATTAGAATGAAGCTAGATATTTGGACAAATCATTTTTGCTAAAAATATCTATGCAACAGGCCTTGTATTCTGCTGAAGTTTCTGTAAGAATATGAGTGATATATATTTATCATTGCTGTAACTTCCAATGGCTGCTGCCTGTCTTCAACCCCCCCCCCCCTCTCTCTCTCCCTCTCCCTCTCTCTGTGCATGTTGTAGTATTAGCACACGCGCACATATATATTTATCATTGCACACATGCAAACACACGCACAGACGTCTTTGTGGATGTGTGTTTGGAAGGGTATGACAAGTTGTGC
>CM042185.1:4632857-4643865 GCA_023539305.1 Ilex asprella
GTCCGAAGTAATTCATTTAAAAACCACTAATTTGATCGTCAAATTTGAAAAGTTTGATAACTTCAAATGGCTAGCAATAATAAGTAATCCCAAGTCAGCCCATCCCACCGGTTTGAGCTAGTTTGGCAGCAAACTGGTGTCACTATTAAAAACAACAATAATGTTATTTGGACTTGATTTATTGAAACAATTTATTAATTTAATTTATCATAATCATTGGATTGGTTACGGTCCGAACAAACATTAAATCCCACTGTCAATCCAATATTTGGCTACACTAATCTTAATCTCAACAGTTTTTGATTGACAAAATCAGACAATCTTTTGCCATTCAATCCTTGTAAGAAGCTAAAGCTGTTCTAGTTTTCTCTCAAAGCATACAAGAAAAATTCTGAAATTGAAACTGAAACATAACTAATTTTCCACCACATTCAAGCAAATGGAAGACACACACACAAAGAGTAGGGTATTCAGTTATTGAAGCTCTCATTAATTTGAAGCAAGAATTAAAAGTTGTTAACAACAATAAGCATCAGCCCATAATCTGGAAAATACCGACAGCAAATCGAAGTGCGATGAACAACTCCACTTATCTGTCTCCAAGTGACAGGCCTAACATTAACATGCTAAATGCATATTGAGATGAACACTGAAATCAGTATGAAAATGTTGGTATACATTAGAAATTGATTTGTGATACAATGAGAAAGTGCAGTTAGAATGATCAGAAACATGGTAAATTCTCCATTGACAACAGAAAGTTGCATGTTGAATAAATGGAAGCAGCAGCAGCCCTAACTGCCAAATCCCCTTCTGAGTTATCTGCTTTTTCTAATCTGAATAACAAAGAAAGTGACGAAATTGTTAGAAAACCCAGAGAGCCACCAGCTTCATAGAATCTGCAGGATATTATCAGGGAATTGTAAATAAAACCACATTATTCAGACAGGAAAATGTTACTCAGGTGACCAATTTGTTTCCAGAGCAAGAATTGGCATATCATTGGGAGTATGTATTGAACAAGGCCTCAACAAGTATGGTTCAGAGTATCGACTCTTGTTCAAGTTGTGTCCAACTTAATACCTTCTGTTCTGAGACCTATAGTAAATCATAGCTCCACTTGACTAGTGGATGACACGGAGACATCTTGAGCAAGTCATTGTTCCACGATTCTCCCATACGGACTCAATCTCTCGTCATGTCTAACTTCTTCTATCTAGTATTCGTGTCATGTATTGGATGCTCTCATTGCCTTCCAAATGGATGACTGATTCTACCACTTTGAACCATGTTACCATTAGTACAGGGCTTTTACACCTTGTAGCCACAGCAGATTCTCACTTTACCTATATATTTTTCTGGTTTCAATTAGTGCTGCCAAATGCAGTTCTTCAAGTACAATGCAACAGTTTAGTCACCCAGTTTTGTTTTATAGTTCATTGCTTAAGCTAGGAGTCATACAGGTTCTGTGTTTTATAAATGCTTTGCTGCAAGAGACTTGAAATGTCACACTAAGTAAATAGGAATAACCATTGCACTCAGGTGTAGAGGTTCATTTTCTATGCTCGTTTCTCCGCCTTCTCCATTTGAAAAACACGAAAAAGCTATAAGCCTAACTTAGAATCATGAGTTGTACTTCCTTTTCTAGAATACTGGCATTGTTAAGCATGATACTAAATTTCACATTCCTATTTTTTTTCAACACAAGAGCATCTAACAATAGTACAATATATCAGTCATAACAACTGAGAAGTACGGCAATTTGTTTCCTTCTATGAATATTAAAGCTTACCTGTAGTCATTTCCTAATGCACCCAGCTGTTGCAAACCATAAGCTGCATTGTACTGGAAAAGGCCCCGCTCACAGTGCTGCTGCATTTCTTTTACTTGTTTCAACCAATTCTCCTGAAATTCAAAATCGGCAGAATGGTCAGATACACTTCTTCAGTTGTTGGTTGGGTGGAGGGGAAGAAGATGAAAAACTGACTGCAGGAAATTAGATAATTTTATTGGATAGGAAAATGATGGATATATATCCATAGATGTATGTGTATATATGTGTGTACACCAAGAAACATCATTAGACATTGGTCAAAAGCCTTAAGATATCATGCAGTGTCCTGATGCAAGAATTGTTCAGATAAAAAAAAGTCGGATTGAAAACCTTTTTAACTATCAATACAACATTTACTTACCCAAAAAAACCTATTCTTAGATGGAAAACAAAATAGAATAGTCCAAGAATGAAACTTCGAAATGACCCAAAAACTAACTTGGGAACCCATAAACAAGGAAGTTATGAATGGACAAACATCGACATTCATTGTGCATGACAATCATGGCTTGTCCGTTCGAGTTCCAACATTCACAATTATGGTAAATAGTCTCTCCTCAAAATTGCTGGCCAGTGCTCCTCAAAATTTGCATAGCATATCAATACAATGTTTACTTACCCCCCCCCCCCCCAAAAAAAAAAAAAAAACTATTCTTGGATGGAAAACAGAATAGAATTGTCCAAGAATGAAATTTCAAAATGACCAAAAACTAATTTGGGAACCCATGACCAAGGAAGTTATGAGTGGACAAACATCGACATTCATTGTGCATGACAATCATGGGATGACCGTTTGAGTTCCAATATTCACAATCATGGTAAATAGTCTCTCCTCAAAATTGTTTGCCAGTGCTGTTCTTTTTATGCTTTCTGCATCCCAAACAAATGGCATGATAAATCAAGTGACTATAATGATCTGATTAATCATCTAAAGCTTCATATTGAAATGCACTTCATCTTATGAGAGTTGCACCTGGCCTATGTATTGATGGTGAAATTTACTTTCATCCATAATGCACAACAAAAGTTCCTCATCCTGAAAGTGTATGATCAGAAAATTTTCTTTTGCCATACTTACCATTTGCTTCTCTTCTTCAGACAATGATTTATCCATCTGATCGAATAATGCACTCCATCTAGCTTGATGCACATCGGCAGTTGCACTACTAGAAAATTCATTTGCAGAACTTTTTGTGGCATACAGATCATTCTCTTGATTAGATGAAAATTCTCTCAACATTAAGAAAGGTAATTCTGTATGAATCACAGCCCGAACTCTCTTCCTACTACGTCGCAATGCTGAAAGCGAATAATGACATCTTCAGCATGCAGATATAGGGGTTTTTTTGCTCACAACAATCAGGAATCATGTTCTCAACAACTAAAACATTACCTGCAAGGCGCCCTTTGATGTCTTGATGAAGAAGTTCCAGCCACTGGGAAGCTACATTAGCCGCTGAAAATCAGAAGAGCATATCAGCTTAAGGTAGAGTATTTTGTGAAATTTAACAAAGACTGAGCTTATAGATCAATTAGTCCCATTTTAAAATCAACTACTACTTCGACTAAATATGCGCAATACAAGAGCATACTGATAGGAAATCAAAATACTGAAACCTACCTTTAACAGAAAGAGAAGTAACACTGCTCAGGTTTGCTGAATCCTCATTGGACAAAGAGCTAGTATTCTCAGAGGCAATAGTAGATGATGACAACTTCAGGGCTAGTATATCGTCCTCGCTGCCTGGATTGGAGATTGAAGAATGAGTACTTCTACCAAAAATCCTTCCCTCGACCATGCATAAGTCACCATCCCCCCGGGTAAGCTCTGAATTGGAAGATACTGACTTATTCATTGAAACTGGGCCACCACCTATCTGCTTGTTACCTGATAAAAGATTGTACCCATCTTCATGACGGAGAGTGAATCTATTCATTCCTGAACCATTCGTGTTCTCCAGGTCCTTGTTCGTGTCTCTAGATTCTTCCTTTCCACTCTTTGTTTGGATTGGCTGTTTGCTTCCAGCATGGCAATGTTCAAGTTTTTCAGATCTTACTAGGTTCTCTATTATGGAATGAACCTGTTTACTATTTCTTACATGGTTTATGATCCCAGGGTTCAATCCATTGAGCAGTCCACTAGGAGCAGCAATCTTTGCAAACCTGTCGACCTGTTCTTTCTTGGCGAGCTCCATCTTTTTCTTAAGCCCATCACTTTTACTTTTCCTCCCACGTGGCTTTGGTATTGGTACACCTCCATGAGAAGATGAGAGAAAACCGTTTTGCTTCATCTCTTTCCAAATTCTCATTGGATCTTTTTCCTCCAATGGACCAATCGAACTTCCACACTCTAAATCATCCCTTAACTTCAAAGATTCATTATTTTTGTAGTGATAAAATGGGTCATGGTTGGTTGACCTAGAAAGACCTTTGGGATTTTTATATAAGCCAAAGCCTGTTGACTTTGCATGATCATCATTGCATTCTCTCTCATGCTTTCCTGGAGAGGACAGCCTACTGTTATCATCAACACATTCAGGAGTATCGTCACCTGGAAAATTGTTAGCAACACAAGTTTCAGCATTGAGATCAAGCGGTCCACCAGCAGCAGCAGAGCCAATAGCTAGCTGTGAAGCATCACTTCCTATTGTTCCTGCTTGAGCAAAATCTGAATTTATGATTATAGTATTTCAAGGACCTAGACATCTCAGTTTCAGCAACATGAAATTGTCCACTAGTTTCTCTGATACTAAATTTTTTTACAATTTGGTGTCATTGCCATGGCCCAAAATGAAAAATGTGGTTGTGGTTGGACATCATTGATTCAAAGTCTGGATTGAAAACCCACGAAAATAAAAAATTAAGAAATATGACAGAATGTCTTATAAGATCAAGACAGACTGTGCTACATAAATATTAGAGGGAAAAAAAGCATCTTCTTTTCTGTGTTGTGGAGATTTTCTCTGATTCTTCTTGAAATAATTGAAAATGTAGGGCTCACTTTGATGCCTTTATGCATTTTTCAATGCCATAAAAATCAAGTTACTCAATAATTCAATCATAAGAACTAAAATGAAGCAATGATACTTCAAAATTTGAGGGAAAAAAATTACCTTCAGAACGAAACACAAACTCAAGATCTCGCATTTTCACTCTTTTATTGCCAAGGTCCGATTTTTCTCCAACTTCCACTCTACCCCTTTTCTCCCCCACCATTACCTGAATAAGTATATCACAAACCAAATAAACAAAAAGAAATTAATTTCAAAAACCGACTCCAAACGAAGATGAAGAATCCAAACCTTTGAATCAGATCTGGGTATTGCAAAAGATCGATCCGAAACACTTCCTGAGTCGCATTTATCTCCCATTACAATACACCAAAAGGAAAAATTTTGATTTTAAAAAAAACACAAGTTGTATTTGAGCTGTGACCCTTTTTGCAGAAACCTAAAAGTTAAATTGGGTCCATAGAAAAAGAAAAGATCGATGAAAGTTTGCAAAGTGTGAATGGATGTCAATAGGGTTAGGGGTTTTTTTTTTTACAGAGGGGATTGAGGCAGATATGGTAAGAAGTTAAAGAGATTGGTTTGTTCGTGCTTTTGGGTATGTGTTTTATATTTTTTGATTTGAATTTCGCAGAAGAGCGCGCTGACAAGAGCTTTAATCTTGTAAATGAATCTGGAGTGCAGAAAAGCACATGTTGTTTATGTAGGTAGAGAGAGAGAGAGAAGAACAACGTTGTTTTTGTTGTTTTGTTTTGTTTTTGTTGGTTTGAGGATTCAAATTCAAAAAGGATGGAGGGATTTTCTGGGTCCTTAAGAATCTTGCCCGCGTTGGTGAGGGAGTGAGCGAGGGTAATTTACTGCCCTACAAGATTCTTGCTACTCCACGCGCTTTTATGCAGTGCTTGATATTACCCTCCTTTTTTTTATTTTGTATTTCTTTGAGTAAATTACACATATAATCCTCAAATTATAACCCTTATATCAATTAAATCCCTAATTTTTTTTTGTATTAATTGAGCTCTTAAATTTTTTAATTGTATCAATTGAGTAATTTTGTTTACGTGCATTAGAGCGTGCCACTCAGGGTGACCATATGACACAAAAATATAAAAAGATTCAATTGACACAATTAGGACTGTTAGTCGAACAAGCCCGAGTCGAGCTTGAAAAACTTGTTTCTTAAAAAATTATTCAAATTCGGCTCGTTTAGAAGCACACTTCATCACTTTCTAACAGAGACAGAAAAAAAGACTTAATTGACACAATTAAAGAGTTTAGAAGCTGAATTGATGTTAAAAAAAAAAAAAAAAGACTTCATATGAAATGCATCTTTGGAGGAAGTAAAATCTGTTGTTTTTTTCTGTGTCAATTCATAGTGCGCCTGGTGTGGATGGGTGGTCTGGGAAGTTTTTCCGGTAGCTTGGGATATTATAAAACATGATGTGTTAAGTGCAGTCAATTTTTTTCTTAAAGGTGGTATAATTCCAAGGTCGGTAAATGCTACCTTGTTGCAGATCATACCTAATAAAGTTAATCCCGTTACCTTTGCTGATTTCAGGCCAATCAACTTATGTATTTTTGTTTATAAGATTTTTACTAAGTTGTTGACCTCCAGGTTGGCTCCTTTAGTGGCTGTGTTGGTGTCTGAGGAGCAGCATGGATTTGTGAAGGGTAGAGGTATTGGGGAATGTATCTCTTTAGCTCAGTTAATGGTGAATGACTTGGACAGAAAGATGGAGGCAGGGAATATGATTTAAAAACTTGATATGATGAAAGCGTATGATAGGATAAAGTGGGATTTTTTGTTGAGAGTATTATCTAGTTTTGGTTTTTCTGAGCTTTTGGTGAAGATCATTGGGAATTGCTTGGGACATCAGAATATTTGTGTGTGTGTGAATGGTTTAGGAAGGGTTTCTTTCCAGCATCTAGAGGGTTAAGGCAAAGGGATCCCATTTTCCTTTGCTTGTTTGTGTTGGCTGAGGAAGTTTTGAGCAGGGGATTGTGTAGAATTTATCAGCAGGGCCTTGTGAAAGGCTTTCACCTGGGAAGAGGTAGTTCATTAGTGAGTCATTTGCTTTTTGCAGATGACACTCTAATTTTTTTTAGAGGTTAAAAAAAATATTTGGAGCATTTGATGTCCATTTTGAAGGAGTATGAGATGTCTTTTGGCCAGAGAGTTAGTCTCTCTAAGAGTTCAATGTTTGTTTCAAAGCATATTGGGTGCTCAAGGAGACTTGTGTTGTCCAAGATGGTTGGGATTCCCATTACGAAGTGCCCATTTACTTGCCTGGGTTTCCCCATCTTTAATGGGAGGACTAGAATCAGGTACTTTGAGGAGATATTAGTGAAATTTCATCAAAGAATGGAGGGATGGTATTGTAAGTTGCTTTCTAATATGGGTAGAGTTCTTTTGGTGCATGGAGTGTTGAGTTCTATTCATATTCATTTATTGGCTTGTGTGAACTTACCTAAGACTATTTTGGCTCGTATGAACTCCATGATGGCTGCTTTCATTTGATCAAACAAGTTGGATAATAGGAAGAGACATTGGGTGTCTTGGGCTAAGATGACTTTGCCTAAGTCTGAGGGTGGTTTGGGATTAAGAAAGTTGGAGGATGTGCAAGCTGCTTTTCGTATGAAGCAAGTATGGAGGTTGATGGAGGGGGATTCTTTGTGGGCTAGAGCGTTTTCTTCCAAGTTTCTTAAGGGGAGGCACGTGATGAGAAGTATGGGTAAGAGTTATTCTAAGTGTTTCAATGCTTTGAGTCCTTTTTTGAAAAGGTGGTGTGTCAATTGAAATATTTGGTAGGTAATGGTGCAGAGATAGACTTTTGGTGTGATAATTGGTTAGGGAGTGGGCCTTTAATAAGCAGAATTGCAGGTACCCCTTGCGATTTTCCCAGTTTATTAGAGGTGGCAGGGGCTCAGTGGCAGTTTGATGGTATGGATGCTTTGCTGAATGATCAGTTAAAAGAGGAGATTTGTGGGGCTGGTGTGGTCTTGAGTGGGCAGGAGGATAGGCTGATTTGGCAGGGTACTTCATCTGGGGTATTTACTGTCAAGTCGGCTTGGCAACAATTGAGGGGGCAACAGCAAGAGAAAAATGATATTGCTTCGTTGATTTGGTACATGAAGACTGTTCCTAGTGCACAGTTACTTGGTTGGAAATTGTTGATGAGATCTTTTCCATTGGATTGCAGAATTAAACAACTGGGGATCCGCCTTGCTAGTAGATGTAGGTTATGTTTTCAAGAAAGTACTGATCATTTGTTTGTTCAGTGCCCATATGTAGAGGCTGTTTGGGGAAGGATGGCCAAAATGATGGGGCTTATTTTAATTCAAGGAGAGTCTCCTTTTGTTAGGTTGAGAAGGATATGTAGAATTTTTAGTAAGCAGTCTCTTGGACATGGTTTGGTAAAAAGCATTTATTTGCTTATTTACTGGCAGTTGTGGAAGGAGAGATGTAGAAGGTAGTAGGTAGTAGGTGAGGGGAATGCTTTGTCTTATTCCATGTTTTTACGTATTCTTAGGTATCAAAGGAGGAACTTAAAGCCAAAAGTGAAAGAGGATGACTTTGGGAGGAACTTAATGGAGTCGCTTCATGTTGATTTTTTTGTTCTGATTTGGACTAGAGTTACGTGGGTTTGTTGGTGATGTCCTTCGGTGGGGTGGGTATGCTGAAAATGAATGTTGATGGGGCATCCAAGGGTAATCCTAGGCTTGCTGGTGGGGGTGCGAAATGAGATTGGGAGAGTGGTTGTGGTTGCTTCCTTTTTCTACGGTGAATCTTCGAACATGGAGACGGAGTTTAGGGCGTTACTAGATGGTTTGTGTGTAGTTGAACAATATGGTTTAACTAATTACAAATTGGTAATTGAATCGGATTTTAGGGTGCTTGTGAATATTGTAAGGAATGGTTTGGCATGTCCATGGTCATGTTGTGGATTTTTGGCAAAGATTAAGGGTTTACTGGGGAATATGGATTCAAATTTGTTTCATGTGTACAGAGAAGCAAATGGGGTTGCGGATGCTTTGGCGAACAGGGCTGTCAAGGACCAATTTTCTTCTGATTTTTCAGGAGCTGTTGTGCTGCCGAATATGATCAAGATGTTGCTGCTGCAGGACCGTAGCAGACTGCCTGTTGTTCGAGTAAAAATTATAGTCATTTTTTATGATAAAGGCTAAGTCAGCTTGTACAAATAGTGCTGGTTTTTGCTGATGAGTCAAGGTTTCTTGGGTACTGATTAGAGGTGTTGAAAGCTGAAGAGAGGAGGAGCAAATGGAGCAGCTCTATAGCAGATTTAAACAAAAAAAACAGTATTGTATCAGGTCTTAAGCTGCATCAGAGTGAGTTTAAGTTTCAGATTTGCTGAGCTACAGTGCAGGAGCTGAGATGCATGTTGATCAGTCAAGGCAAGAGCTGTGTTGAAGGGCCAAAAAACAGTTGATGTACAGGATTTTAACAGATTTTTTTATTTTTGTATAGTTTATTGTTTTGTTTATTAAAATAGTTACTGTTTTACTTAACTGTTTCTATTTTTTGGTTCTTGTAATTTTTGGATTTCAATAAATAAAATTTTCTCTTTTCTTTAAAAAAAAAGATATTAAAAATAATCAACGACTAATTAACACAAAAGTCGTAGTTTGAAAGCAATATATATAATTTACTCTATTTCTTTTAATCTTTCAACTAATTACGATTTGAGTCCAATAAATCAACTTATGTGTAACACAAGCACTATACAATAGCTAACGATCCGGATTAAATACCATTGGTCTCAATGTATTTTGAGTCCTAGCCGTTTCAGTCATCTATTCTACATCATCGTCAATTATTCAAAAATTATATAAAAAAATTGCACAAAAATTATCAAAAAATAGGAAATTGCAATCCAACTTATTAAAATAAAAGTATGTTTCGTCAGGAGTCAAAAAAAAATTGCAACGCTGAATTCGGACTGTCTTATAATTTATTATTAGTATTTGAATTTTTTTCCTCAAATTGAAAAAACGAAGATTTGAGAACTTAAACGATGAAATTCGGCGCAAAACTAACAGAAAACACATAGCATAGCAATAAACATTGATCGTTGGCCTTATCCGGATCAAATGTCACTGGTCTCATTCCATTATGAGTCCGAGCCATTTCAGTCGTCTATTCTACATCATCCTCAACTATAAAAAAATAAAAAATTACACAAAAATTACCAAAAAATAAAAAACTACAATCTAACTTATTAAAATAAATGTATATTTCATCTGGAGTCTAACAAAATTGGTGGTGCTCAATTCAAACTCTCCAAGCCATTTTAGCCATCCCCAATTATTCAAAAATTATAAAAATTAGAAAATTGCATGAAAATTATCAACAACAAAAAAAGGAAATTGTGATTTAACTTATTAAAATAAAATTATGTTTCGTATGGAGTTTAAAAAAATTTGCGGCGCTAAATTCAAACTGTTCTATAATTTATTATTAATTTTCAAATTTTTCCTAAAATAGAAAAAACAAGTTTTTGAGGGCCTAAATGATGGAATTCAACGCAAAATTAACAGATCTCATGATTTAGCAATGAGTATTAATCGTTATCTCGATCTTGATCATATGTCACTAATCTTGATCTATTCTAAGCTCGAGCTATTTCAACCATCTATTATACATCATTCTCAATTATTTAAAATTTATAAAAAAATTAAAAAATTACAAAAAAATATAAAATTGCAATCCAACTTATTAAAATAAAAGAATGTTTCGTTAGGAGTCTAAAAAAATTGGCGTCGCTAAATTCAGATTATTCAAACCATTTATGCCAGTTTTTCTACATCATCCCTAATTATTCAAAAATAGAAAATTGAACGAAAAGTATAAAAAAAATAGGGCTTTGAGATCTAATTGATTAAAATAAAAGTATATTTCGTTTGGAGTCTAAACAAAATTGCGGCATTGAATTCGAAATGTCCTACGATTTATTATTATTTATTAATTTTTTTTCTAAAATATAAAAAATGGGGTTTTGAAGGTCTAAATGATGAAATTCGGTACAAAACTTACAGAGTTCATGGCATAGTAATGAGTATTGCTTGTTGGCTTGAACCGGATCAAATGCCACCGGTGTCATTTTATTCTGAGCCCGAGCCATTTCAGCCACCTATACTACATCATTTT
>CM042185.1:4679896-4694836 GCA_023539305.1 Ilex asprella
ATACATATATCATATTTATCAATTACATATTATGTATTTATATTTTTAAAAAAATAAAAATAAAAAAATTATTTTTTTCATCCTACCAAACACAAAAAAAAAAAAAATCAATATTTCTTATTTTCCATCCCTCTTACCAAACACAAAAGAGAAAAAGAAATATTCTTGCTTTGAAAGATAAAAAGTGTATCACTCCCACTTTCCATCCATCCTACCAAACAAATCATTAGAGATGATGATCCCTTCGTGTCCCCGTTTACCACTACGCGTTAGACAGATTGATTTAAACTTCAACAAATTCAATAATTGCTTGAGATGATAAAATGTCAATTCAAACCTAGTCATTTGAAAAGAAAAAACTGCTGCAACCTTGTTGTGTTTTTGAAGTTCAGTGGCCTAACTGTGGACTCTGTTGAATAAACTGAAATGTTTGATGTTTTATCTTCTTGAGACTTCGACAGAGACATGGAAATCAAATGGAGAGATATATGGCTAATTATTTATGTTCTGTGTGTGTGGTGTGTTTGAAGAAAAAGGAGTGGCTCCAGCATGACCACCAAGAAGGCAGTGATGGCCACAATGACTCTGCTCCATACAAGGTCTATCAACCTCATGGGGAACCCTTTGGGGGTGAAGACCCATCCAAATAAGTAGGGTCAAAAGTTGAGCATTTAGGTCGTAACGTTTAGCAACGGAAAAAATCTTTTAACCCAACACATGCTCTCCGAGCCAACCTAGAAAGTCTCCAATCACTAGGCTGACCAATCAACCTACAATAATACAATTCAATCTTTTTTAAGTGAAAATTCAATTACGCTTGAAATTGTACAACCCGCACGTTGATTAAGTGACCAAATACATAACGAGACGTTAACCCACAAGTCCCAAGTTCGAGTAGAGGCAATTAGTTTGCGGGTGATTGGTGTATTTAAGGTTTAAATTGTAATCATAACTCCAAAAAATGCATGATTGGAATGAATGGGATTTGGAACGTTTTGGAACTTGAGCCCATGAAATATGGTTATTTAAGTCACATAATTAATGGTTCGCCTCATTCGGGTGCAAATAATTGAGAGCAATGTTATGTGCACCAAATCTAATCTAACGACTGCAGCACTTGGATCAGCGGGTTTCATCACTAATCTAACGACTGCAATTGATTTGGTACAAATTTAGATGCACAAATTTGGTGCACATAGAATTTTCCAATGATTAAATGCCCATTCAAATTAAATATGCGCCTTCACATTTATACAACAATTACATTTTTACCAATAGTATTTGTTATTAGTGTCCCAAAGAATTTTTTTTCTACTTAGTGCTTAACAACTGAAACACTTAATTAACACTAAAGACCAATAGAAATGATAAATCATTCAACTCTATCTTTTCTTATATTTAAATTTCTTAAGCATGTGAATTCCACTCGCCTAACTATTAAATCTCAACCATAAAAAAAAATATAATTATATAAATTGATAATGTAAAACTAATCTATGAATATAATCATTGAGAAAAATTCATCTGATTACAATTTTTTTACTTCTCCTTCCACATTTTGAATTAATTAGAAAAGAATTATTGTTTTGAGGCATAAAAAAAATAATTCAAGCATTCGAAACTAAACATTGTATTTAAGAGATAAATTAAAAAACATGCATATATATTATGACTTTTATATTATGTAGGATTCACTCGTAGATGAACTCTTATATATCAATAGGGTGGAAGGTTTGATAATTAAAGGTATAACTTGGATTTTAATTTAAGATACAAAAAATATTCCAATAAATAAAAGTAAATATAAAATTATAAACAAAAATATATTTTAGTGAGTTCATGGATGATAAAATTGGATCAAAACAAACCATTAATAGAGTTTAGGATTTCTTGGCAATAAATTATAAAAAATTGGACTTAAATTATTTTAAGGTAAATATGATAAGACTTAATATCTATTTTAGAGGAAAAGTCATACTTTATCGGTGATTTTCCCAATAGAAAATTTTAAAAATTATTTGAATTTTAAAAATATATATTCTTAATCTATAAGTCATTGGTAACAAATAAAAAAAAAAACAGCATAACAAATAAAATTTTGGTTAAAATTACATAAATGAATAAGAATAATCTCATAAAATTATAAAGATTAGGTGGATTAATTATGTGATCAATCACCGCATAGGCCTCAAGTTTATGGAGCCGCCCATGATGAGCAACTTGAGAGATTTTGAGAAGTATGGGTCAAACAATAAATGGAGGGAGATAAATAGATATGTGAATACCTATGGACTATGGTATTAGACCATTACAGGTAGATAACATGGGTATGAGATAGCTCATATGTAACGTTTGATGTATATTAGATGCTTATATTAACAAAAAAGAAAATTATGTGATATTATCTTGTAACGTTGAACATTTTAGTTATGGTACTATCTTGTAACGGTCCAAACATGATTTTTAACAAATTGAAACAAAATGTATAAAATAGGAATTAACACAAACATTACATTTAATCCATGCATGTCATCTAATGATCAATTTTATTTTGACTAATCGATTCGATGAATAAAGACTTAAAAGTGAGGAATGTGCATGCACTTAGATCCTTTGAATAGGAGGAGGTGCAACAAATCCAACCCTAAGGCCCATATCATTAACATAATCGTCTAGGGCCCCAAAATTTTAAGCCCCCAAACTCCATATTTAGAGGCTCATTTGAATGGATTTGGTTTGGTGGTCCAATGTATTTCACAAGTTCATGTAAAACCTTTTAGAAGTGCCTAAAATGTAGCATAACCTTTTTTAAAAAAAGTCTAAAATGTAAGAAAACATTCTTAAAAAAAAAAATTAAAAAGTAAAAACTTTTAACTTTAAAAGTAACAATCTCTCTCAAATTATTTTCATTTTCTTTCTCTCTACTCTCAGCTCTTTTCCCCAAGTCTTTCTTTTTCTTCAATTGTCTTCCTCTTCCCCTTCCTCTTTAGCTCTCTCTTTAAAACTTTAATCATTTATTCATCTATATGATCATGATTTCACATTTTGCACCACTTTCTGATTCTTTTCGATCTCAAAACTGACAAGCCTAGATTTAAACTAGGCATTGGCCCAGATCATGGGTTAAGCCAAAACCATTAAAAGGCAGATCAAACCTAGTTCATGACCTTAGTTCAAGAGTCCAAGAAGATTCAATACACGTGAGAGAGCAATTATCGGAATAACCATTACTTTAGGATAATGCACATCCCTAACTGTTGTTAGCCTCCTCAATAGATTAGCTACTTATCTTTCACGTCATCACCTCAATTAAGGCTTTGTGCCTATAAATTATAAGCCCTCTACACATAAGGGACATAGTTATATCTCACATAGCTATCTCTTGTACCCCACACCTTGAGCTTACTTTTGCTCACTCTCTCTCTATCTCTTACTACTTTATTAATAAAATCTTCCGGCCACCATTGCCTCCTTCAAAGTAAAATTGGTCATTCTAACCAAACCACTTTATATATGTGTTGCTTGCATGAATCTTAGTTTTATATTTACTGCATTTATTACCTATATTAATTACTCAACAGGTGGTGTATAAATCCACTTTTGTGTATCATAAAAAACCATTAAAAAGATGAAATTAAATTGCATTGCAACTCTCTTTAAAATATATAATAAGTATATAATATATTTCATATTATCATCCTCAATATTAATAGGAACCTCACGTGAAAAATCTCGCTTTAGAATCCAATTTGTGTTGTTGGACAGCCTTTTATCTGTACTACAAACTCTAGCTAAATGTAATTCATATTTATGAAAAAGTGCACTAAAAACATAGATAGATAAAACATCTACTAAAAAAATAAAAAAATCAAATTACCATTGTTTAGTCATTGAACTCATTCACTATGCATCTCAATGTAACACCTCTCGCGATGTTCAAACAATTCATCTCAATGTAACACTTCTCGCGATGTTTAGACAATTCTATCCTATTTTTAAATATCAAATTACCATTGTAATGTGTCATACCTTGGTGCTCCTTAACTTTTTTGTCGTAATCCTTAACACAAATGTTACAATATCCATTAACTCACTCATGCTCATGTTCATGCTCATCCCTTTCTCTCCTCCCCATCGTATATATCCCTCCTTTTTCCTCCTTTTCACTCACATTCTCTCATTCTCCATTTTGTTGTTGTTCTCCATTGCATTATTGTTCTCCATTACACACTACCATACAAAAAAATAGTAGGTCCATTAAATTGTAATGATATTTATGTAGTAGGTCCACATATTATGCATGACTGGGTTGGTGTGACATTGCACATGAATCGGTCCAATCAGAACTCTGAAATGTTGTAAAGTTTATGCAAAAGTTGTAAAATATTGAAACTTTGAAATATTGTAGAGTTTATGCAAAAAGTTGTAGAATACCAAAACTTTGAAATATTGTAGAGGTTTATACAAATAGATGTAGAATGTTGTAAAGTGTTACAATTTCTCAAGAAACTTTTTGAGTTGCCTATCATACTTTAATAATGAAAAATTGATGCTATGTTATTTTTATGAACCATGCAATTTGGATAATGGAACATGTAATATGCTATGATTAGATTGATACATGGACGAAAAAAATCAAATTAACTCATTTCACTGTCCAGGCTAGCCTACTTTCCAAGCCACCACAACAATATTAATTCTGATAGTAAATTGGGCTTAATTCAATATTTTGGTGAGTGAAATTAGAATTCAATCAACTCCTTAATTAAACTAATTGAATTCTCAATTCAAATTAAGTTCCTTAATTTTTTTTCCTAAAAAACTTTATTAATGGTGAAAAAAGTGAACTCCAATCTTTTTTTTACCTTTCTCTAAATGTCTCTACTTTTCTTTGCACCTCAAGGCATTTTTCAACGGTTCCATTGATCCTAGTGATGAGCAAATCGATTATTTTCACACCTTTTAGGACAATGTCCTCCTTTCTCGCTACCTTCATGTGGATGGTGTGATTTATGATTCCAACCATAGCTTATGAAAATCACGTTTGGATGCAAAAATTAACCATATGGACGTGCCTAGTTCACTGGAATTGGCATTCAAACGTGAGAATTAGGGTACTTTTTACGTAGATCGTTAGATCTCGATCTAACGGCCACTAATAAAAAATTCTTAAAATTAATTATCAAGACTGTAGAAAAGGTGACGTTGGCTACTTTTATGCTTATGGAAGAGGCCCAGTATTAGTGGGAAGCTACCGAACGCATGTAAAATTCTCAGAAGTTGGAGCAGCACCTAAAGTTGTAGTGTGGACATAATTTGTTGAAGGTTTTGGTAAGAAGTATTTTTCTCCAATGTATTTCACTCTAAGAGTAATGCTATATGGACCTTATTTGGTAATTTTATCATTTTGTCATTAAATTGACATTAGACTCTATTATTAATTGAGACTCACTATTAATTCAATGACTATAATCTATCATATCACTAAATTATATACAAATAACTTTTGGGTGATTTAGAAATCGGTACAATTTTTTAGACTTATTTAGACAAAAGTACAAGTCAAAAACTTATTTGGAATAAAGTGCATATTTTTTAGAAATGTCACTATTGCCATAACAATATATGGATGGAACTCTTTTGTATTCTATACCTTTTTTTTTGCTACAATCAAATAGTGAGAGGTAAAATATGAGCATATTTTTTCTAACAATTTCTATCTCTCTCTCTTTCTCTCTCCACCTATTTTCTCTTACTATATTTATATTAATATTACAACAACACAAAATAAACCAAATAGTTACACTCATTAATAAATAGTTACACCAATTCAAAAACAGTGACACCCATTAAAAAAAAAGTTACACTCATTCAAAAACAGCTACACCCATTAAAAAAATAATTACACCAATTTAAAAAATAGTTACACCTATTAAAAAAATAGTTACACCCATTAAAAAAGATAAAAAAAAATTTTCCTACATCCCAACAACGACCAATACATAATATCTAACAAAACATCTTAACCGATTTTTTCCCATGACATGGAGACGACATAGATATGTGTGTGTGTGTGTGTGATCATTTTGTTTCACTTTATATATACACAGTTTATATATATATATATATATATATATATATACACACACACAAATTGATCACACACACATACACATACACACACATATAAATATATAAATATGTAAAGATTACATAATTGTTTCCTAAAATAACTGTTAATAGATGTATAAATCTCTCATAAAATTCTTCATTCAAAATTCAAAAATTAAAAAAGATAACAAATATGTAATCTTTACATATTTGTTTCCTAAAATAACTGTCAATCATGGCTGCATAAAATAACGAAGGGTGTTTAAGTAAAAAAAAATTTAATTCATTTGAATTTTGTACCTAAACATAAAAAATTTTATAAAAAATGTACTTAATAGAATAAATCACTTATCCATACACTTTTGCCTAAATAAGTCTAAAAAATTGTACCACGCCTAAAAAACCCATAACTTTTCCCTTAATCTAATCCTAACATTTTATCCCTCCAACCGGCGTTAGGATTGGGGTCAGGGTCCAACCCACAAATTGGTGGTCAATTACCATATATTTAGTAATTATGGACCCGAGTCCATTCAAGCCCCATGGATTGGACCCAAAGTCCACACAGTACATCAAAATTCAAACCCCACCCAACAAAACTTCCTCGTCAACATGTCCTAAAACACTTGATAACAAGTCCCGTCAAACACTCTTCACTCTCTCTCCGAAATGACGAAAGCTAACTAAGACTGCCGGCATAGAACAATTCTCTCTCACACACACACAGGCACAAACTGAAATGCAGCATCCATCAAATCCAAACGCCAAGCAAACAAATCGAACGGCGTCGTTCAGGTCGAGTCACCACCGGCGAGCCCACTCGGAGGTAAATTTCCGGCTACCGGAGGATT
This sequence comes from Ilex asprella, assembly GCA_023539305.1. Lineage (NCBI taxonomy): Eukaryota > Viridiplantae > Streptophyta > Magnoliopsida > Aquifoliales > Aquifoliaceae > Ilex > Ilex asprella. The sequence continues at coordinate 4,686,859 of CM042185.1, forward strand.
TAGATCTGGTATCGGACCCTTTCGATGCGGCTTCGGGGAGTTTCGACGAGATCGGATCGGAGGACGATCTATTCTCTACTTACATGGACATTGAAAAGCTCGGATCCAACTTGAACGACGGCGTTTCGGACAATGCCGTTGGCGGAGGTGGTACTAGTAATGGTGGTGGAGTAGCGACGGAGAGTAGGGAGGGAGAGCAAAATATGATGAAGCCTCGGCATCGGCATAGTAATTCGGTTGATAGTTCGAGTCTGTTCAGTGAGAGTATTGAAGCTAAGAAAGCTATGGCTCCTGATAAGCTCGCTGAGTTGTGGTCTATGGATCCAAAGCGAGCCAAGAGGTACGAATACTACTCTAATGCCTTGTAATTCATATAAGATACGTATATCTAACCCTTGCCAATCCCGTAATGATGGAACCTCGTTTACTGGGTACGCACATCTCCAATGTTGACCCACACTCAAACTCAAATTTGAGTAAAAAATTGAGTTTGATTTGATACAAAACACTCCAATGGCAAACTCAAAAGCAAACTTAAATTTAAAGGTGGGCAAGCTTAAACTTAAAAAAAGGTGAAATATGGTCGTTAAATTAAAAAAAAAATTAATTTAACCATCGAAGATTTGAATAAATATTTAAGTCTATGTTGATTTGAGTAAAAAGTTGAATCTCTTATTATTTGGTATAGGTTTGAGTCAAAGACCGGAGTTTATTGTTAGTCCATTTTTACTTTATTTTAAATTTGAGGAAGGAGTGGAGATGACCTTATATACATATACTAGTTATTTTTCGTGTCAAGTAATAAAAAAGAATGGTTAACAATAAATATATTTGTATTCACATCTAAAACGAAATCACAAATATAGAGAAGAGAAAAAAAAATTTTAAGCATCTATTATAGTGGTGGTGGGCGGTAATAGTGGTGGGTGACAATAACCGTGATAATGGTAGCAGCCATGAGTCACAATGGTGACGGTGATAGTGAATTTTGGATGACGATGGTGATAATGACAATCATGAGCGACGACGATTGTGATAGTGAGTGGGGGTGATGGTGGTAGTGATAATAAATATAAGAATGAAATGATGATGGTGGTGGGTGGTGGCAGTAGACAATGGTGGTAGCAATCAATGGTGGGGGTTGGAAGTGGAGCTATGGCCGTGGTGGTTGGGTGGCGATGGTGGAGGTGATGATAGTGGGGATTATGGTGGTAGGGTAGTGGGGGTGGTGGCGGTGGTTATGGTGGGGCGGTGATGGTGATGTTTGTGTTAAACGTGGTGATGGGGTGACAAAGGTGGTGGTAGTGATGGGAGTAATGATAGTGGAGTGGTGGTAGTGGTAGTGGTAGTGGTAGTGGTGGTGGGGTGGTGACAGTGGTGATGGCAACAATAGTGGTGGTGGTTATTGTGACAGAGGTGGTGGGATGGTTACGGTGGTGGTGGTGGTGGTGGGAAAGCGGTTCTAAGCACTATTTTTTAAAAAAATATATATATTTATGAGAAGTTATAAGTTTTATAATTACTTTTTAAAAAGTCACCCCAAATACATCATTAAAGGCATATTTTTCCTATTAAATTTGGAATGTTAATATTAGCTGTCGGATTAACTTTAATGTAAAATTTAAAGAGATCTGATCCACGAAAAGTAAAAGTCATTTTGTTTATCTTTTGAGATTTGAATTGTATTGTATTTTATTATATAGATATAATACTAGTAATAACCCGTGTCTGATGCAATGTGCAATTAGAAAAATAGAACATTGATCCTATAACATAAATATTTTTAATTGCAATGTATTTTTTTTTTCTTTTTACGAACTACTTTTAAAATCAATTTGGACCTCCTAATTTTCAAAAAAAAAAAAAAATTAACACTTCCTGACCCAAAAAAATGTTTAACCTTTGTAAACAATTTATATGTTCCAAAATCATATCATACATGCTAGACTAACCATCACACTACAGTCCTACTTAAATACAAACATGACCAAGTTGTAAAATTTATGATCAAACATGATACTATCTATTGACTATTCAACATGCAAAACTGACAAATGATTCCTCTGAAAGCAAGACCATAATGTTCCTTTTTCTTTTTTTTTTTAACATTCAACATTTTTACACACAAATCAAGCATTAATTTATTGCTAGTTTTGTCAAAGTTTGAGTAAGTTTCACTGAAGCAAAACATCAAATATTTTGCATACAGGCTCAACATAGAGAGTCCCCAGTAACAGAAATCTCATTGGTCTAAGCGCATAGCGAGAACAATAGCTCAAATTCTTGAATTATCAAATAGATTCATGTTGTGCCAAGTAACAAACATTCGAACTAAGATTTTGAATTATCAAGTAGAAAAATCCGATTCCTATGCAAGAAATATTCTAGCCTAGTACCAAGCAAGCACTCAATGACATATAGCAAAAAACACATTACTTTAAGCAGCAGAACAATCGAACTATAGAGATAGAAGAGAAAAGAAGAAAGGACATGTCTCACATAATACTACAACCAAACAAAAAGGTCACAAAGCAACAATTACCAAGTTTCTAGGTTGAAGGCATACATATGTGGAGGGTGGATAAACTTGGAAAAGCTGTCATGTCTCTTCCTCTTCACTTTGATCTTTTCGTGTTGCATGTTTTCTCTAAAAGGCAACCCATAAAATTTAGCAGCAGTCACCCAGGGTTCAAGAACCACGCAAGTAAGATTATCTACAACTCTTCAATAGCATTTGGACTATGAATAATCTCATATACAAACTAAGAGTAATATCAAGGTAATCAGATAAACCAAAAAAAAGAACATTATATGAAAAAGCTAATTCTAATTTTAGATATTAAAGCAAATCTTCGCACTAAGTCAGATTATAGGTAAAAATAAGTCACTCGATAATTACTTTAAAAAACAAACTAAAGAATTTTAAACAAAAAAGATCATGTCAATTCAAACTCATTCAAAAATTTTTGGGGAAGAGCTAAGAATATCTTGTGTGTAAAGATTAGAACCGAGAAATAATCTTTGTACAATGAAAAAATATTATTGTTGGGTTTACCTATAATTACAATTTGAGGTCACCCAGAACAAAGAAATCTTAGATTAATTCATAGATATAATCGTCTTTTTATCTAGAACTTGAATTTCTGATTGAGACTTGATATGGATGAAAATAGAAATTAGTACATATGTAATGTAACAAAAGAAGTGAATAAGAGAATAATAATTTGAATTTTCTTCTTACAAAAAGTAGATGCTCTGCTATGCTCTCTTGAACCTGTCTCATTCAAAGTTCAAATAAAAAAAATACAATTAGAATTGCAAATCTAGGTTAAAGTAACAATCGACCCAAACAATGACAGATCTCTTCAGTAGCAATGAATGTCAACAACAGCGGCACGGATGAAGATTTATTACTAATCAACCAACTAATTGCTCAATTACATGCTGAAATCACAATCGATGATAAGCATGTAACACTGCAACTAATTTCAAGATATCATGAAACACATTTATAGACATAAAAGCAACTGACATGGCCAAATTTGTGATATTGTCCATGATTAGTGATAATATGCGGCTTGGTGGTCAAGGTGATGTTGTTGGCCAATAAAGTTATTGCAATATTTATACAAAAAGCATGAAAATGCCAAAAAAATAAAACAATAATTAGTATCATATTCGTGATATGCTTGACAATACTAACAACTGGACACCATAAAATCTATTTGACTATGATGCGCTATTTAGAACCAAAAAATGACTATACATAACTAGAACATGATGCTTACGAGAGCATGTGTGTGTGACTACATCTTTTTACCTGCAAATATGAATTAAATTTAACCAAAGGCTGCAATTCACAAACCTCATCAAATGGTCCATTCAATGCCCAATCCATATATATTTTATTCAAAATATTCTATGCATTTTCATTTTTAAAGCCCAAAGTTGTTTAAAAATAATTAAAACCATCATATTTCACAATTGGAGATTAGGTTTTTTCAATAACCGTCAATCTAAGCTTACCACATAACTTGATTGTTTTCTTCCCCCTAGATCGAAGAATCAGCTTCAACAATGTATTTGAGCCTACCTTATTAATGTTGCTTTGGAATAAATAGAAAATAAGTGATTGCCAAGCCAACCAAAGGAGCAAGGTGCAGTAATGTCAAACCTAGGAATTTCTTACACACACGTCAATCTGTTGTGCATACATGTGTGTCTCAAGGATGTTCCAGAGACTATGGGCAAGGTTACCTGGATCGTGAGTTGCTTGGGTATGTGGTACGATGTTTTTTTAGGTACGTGATATGATAAAAGTAAGCTTAACCGGTATGTCATTTGGATCGCAATTTGTTTTAACACTCTTATCTAGATTATTTTCACTACTATACGATATTATATATTACAAATCATCTATAAACACTGAGTTAGTTACCATTTATATGATATTTTGCTTGATTTTCTATTATCTAAAACAATAGATAATTTTAAATTTATATACATGTAGTCAATTGATATGTATTTTATATTTGTGCTACATATTCGAATGTGAATTGATTTAGTATTAGTATTTTAATTTGGTGATCTGGATAGTAAACTCACCTCGTTTGGAATCGATGTACCTAAATCGTGGGTCGTTATGGGTTTAGTGAATTCTAGTAACCATGACTATGGATATTGTTTATAAGTTGAAAATGTTGGTGACCTTATTATCATTGGCGGTTCTGGCAAAGGCTTCAAAGATCGAATTCTGACAAATTTTATGATCTTCTATGGTTCCAGATGAGTAAGAACAAAAAGACCACTGCAAAAACAAAACAAAATGGTAAAAAAATTACAACTGAACCAAAGAATTAAGGGTTTGATTGGTGGTTGGAGTTGTTGTGGTGGCTGGGGGTGTTTGATGGGTGGCCTGGTTTGGCCGTGGTTAATGGCAAAAGAAATAGTGGAGAAGATACAGGACTACTAGTGTTTGTGGCTCTTTAAGAAACTTCATCGAACACGTGGTAAGCACATCGAACTAACCTAATCCCCCCCCTCAAGATGCATATCATTTTCTCAAATCTGTGACCAAAGTACATGGATATAATTTTTGGGCAAGTGAGAGAAAGGAAAGGGGAAGTAAAGTGGTGTCGTTGTTATGGGGTGCTTGAGGGTCGTCGACGTCACTTGGGTGAAGGAGGTGGGGTTAGGGTTACGGTGGTGAAAGATGGGCGAGTGAGAGAGAAGGAAGAATAGACAGAGTGAGGGAACGAGGGACAAAGAGCAAGAGAAAGAGAGAGATACCTACGATTAGGAGGGATGCGGCTGCGATGAGGTGTTGGGTGTTGTCGACGTCGCTGGCTTTGCTAGGGTTGCCAATAACATTTGCGAGAGAGGGAGAGGAGAGGAGAGGGACGACGTGGATGGGGAGAGAGAAAAAATCTCTAAGGGAGTAGAAGATGGGGTAGAGATGGCGGAGGGAGGAAAGAAAGAAAAGGCGTGAGTGAGGAGGAGGGAGAGAGAAAACGCTTAATTGGAGGGTGTGAAGTTTGGAAAGTTTTGGGCTATAAATTTTTTTATAGGAGTGCTCTAGATAAGTTAAGCTCAGTATGGAAAGAGATCAAAGGAAATAAAATTTAGGACCTAATAATAAGAGTTGTAATGCATATTTTAGGCATCATTTAATGTATTCAAAATAGAAAATGTTATAGTCATGAAAAAAATATGCAAAACTTATTGTCGTCCGTTGGATTAATAATTTTGAGACGACCTAAACCGTCTTGTATGTTAGGATAACGTAATCTGTCAAATATGTCTTTGTTTTGTCTTGAAACGATATGGACCTCTACTTTTCTCTGAAATTCAAAATTCTTTGTCCCTTATTAAATAGATTGGGGATGGGGTAAATTTAAAAACAATCTCTATTCTATTTGGGATACACAATGGAAACATGTGAGAGAGAAAGTCATTGATTCCAAAAATAGAGTCATACCGCCTGTGGATGTGAATGAGTGAGAGATAGATGTTGGGGAAAGATAGGGATGTAGATAGGGAAGTGAGAGAAACAGAGGAGTTGGGGGAGTAGAGAGAGATTGGATAAATAAAAATACTTCATTCTACTTGGGAGACATAGAGAAACGTGTGAGAGAGAAAGTCATTGAGTCTGAAAACACTATTCTACCTTTAGAGAAAGTTTTTGGTTCGTCGGATCAACAATCTTGAAATGATCTGAGACATTTGAACTATTTTATAAGTTTGGGGGTTTGAAACTCTTTGTACTTTATTATATAGATATTAATTAACCTTGTTGATCTCAAATAATTGATGATTAATGTAGTAATTTCATTTAAATGAATGATTTATTATATGATTTAGTATTGAATTCTAAAGTGAGAGAAATTTATGGTTTCAAAGAAAATCAAAATCTTGAGACAGATCTTTGTGAATCTAGTGCTAAATCAAGTCTAGTCACCAATTAGCTTTTCAAGACTTTCTAGGATAAAGCGTTTGAATGTAATTTTATATGACTTTGTTTGGAAAAGAATTTTGAAATTTCCTTTGTACATTAACTGGTTGATTAGAAGAGATTTTTGTAAATTTTAGAAAACATAGTTATGTAATTGAATTACAACTGCATGGCTTGCTTTCATGGGATTTTATTAACCAAAAAAGAAAAAATGTCTTGCTTTTGAGAGTTTTGATTTTATTTCTTTGAAAGGGAAATGACTTGCTTTTATGGAGTAATCAGTAATGTAACCCTGTTTGTTTTATGTGGAATGTTTTCTCCAAGTATAATATAATCCGTGCACATCATTATAGAGAAATTTATCCCTTCATGGTGGCTGTCCATGCCCAATAGTTAGTTTATATCTAGGTTGATGAGTTTGAAGGATATTTTGTAGGGGATTGCTTTTGCATCAGAGCTCGGATTGGGAAGTAGGGGCATAATCCACAAATAGATTACAGGGCCTTGTTTTTTCTTGATTTTTGTAGGATTTTGGCAAATCGACAGTCTGCTGCTCGCTCAAAAGAAAGAAAGGCCCGTTACATCTCTGAACTAGAGAGAAAAGTTCAGACCCTTCAAACAGAAGCAACCACTCTTTCCGCACAACTTACATTGTTCCAGGTGATTCTTCGAGCACTTTCTTTATGAGAAATTGATTGTGTTTAGGTGTTTCACAGAAACGTGCTTGACTTCGTATGCAAATATGAAACCTAATGGTGATAACTCTGTACTTTATAATTCCTTTCCCATGCCAACCACTTTCGATTTGCAAGATCTTTGTTCTTTCTCCAATTGGGTGTGGTAGATTATCTGCAGATTTTGTGCAATTAGTGAAACTACAATTTGTTCTAATCATCTAGCTAAGATTCTTGCTTGGGCACTTTGGCCCTTGGTTTTTGGATGGAAGATCATGTTTGTGCTCAGGTTTCTTCTAAATGTTGTCCATTACCTGTTTGCTGAATACAGGACTTTAAAAATGGTTCACTACACTTGCTTCTTTTGTTAAATAATGGAATCCTCTGATAACCTTCACTCACTTCCCATTTCTAGTGTCATGGAAACTTTGGAGGTATATGGCTAGTTCAAATAGTTATTTTCAAGGATTGAAATATCGTTTTGAAGTACCGTTTCGGTCAGCTCAAAAACGGAAACGTTTCGGAAACGCAATGGAAACGCAAAAAAAATATGGAAACACGTGAAAACATGTACAAATACAAATACAATTCATTTATTATAAAGATAAGTTAAATAGTTGATTAATTTAACATATTTATTCTTTTAACATCCATTTATATAAGAATAAATTTAAATTGGAGAGAAAAAATGTTTGACATGAGGCGAAAATCATTTAAATTAGAATATTATCCAATTAATAATATAATTTTATTATAATACTAATTTACTAATTAATAATACTAAGTGCAGTATATTATTATAATACTAATTTATTAATTTAAATCATGTCTTCAAATTAATAAATAATATTAT
>CM042185.1:4695236-4719521 GCA_023539305.1 Ilex asprella
ATATAATTTTATTATAATACTAATTTACTAATTAATAATACTAAGTGCAGTATATTATTATAATACTAATTTATTAATTTAAATCATGTCTTCAAATTAATAAATAATATTATGTCATTAATATTAAAATCATTGTGTATACAATGATTAAAACACATAAATACTTAATTCTAGATATTTAACAAATAAGTTATAATTAATGATTTGCAGTTTTAATATGTAAATTTAACAAATAATAATAACATAAAAGAATAATTATAAAAAGGAAAAAAATAATAAAAGATATCAAATTAAATTAATGGTAGTTACGTATTGTTAAAAGTAAAAAATTATAATGCAGTGAGGTATTAAATGTAATTGTTCATTATTTATATAACAAAAAAAAAAGGTAGCACAGGTGTTTCGACATGTTTTGACCGAAACGATCCGACACAGTGACGTTTCGGCCGAAACGTTGGAATTTTGGGATTCAACCCATGTTTCGTGTTGGTATGTTGAAATTCCGAAATGTTTCGGACGTGTCGACACGACATTTTGATCCTTGGTTATTTCAATAATACATTTCATCCCATGAGTTTTTATGTTAATTAGAAACAATGGGCATTACATACCAACATTTATGTGAGTTGATTGCAAATTGCTTACACTTGTCTCAGCTCAAATCTTTGGGTCAAATCCCCTTCCAAGCCAACTATATAACACTAATCCTGTTGGTTCAGTTTTCAGAAATGAGTTTCGTGAAACACAATTCCCGAGAACTTCAAAATGATCTTTGCTGAAAACATTTACCTAGTGCTAGGACTAAAGGTTGTTAGCCTTATTTCTTTTCCTCCAGTAACTCTAACAATAGAAATAATGACTGCACGAACAGGCAATTAGTTTTGGGGCAGCTCTCTTAGCATTCTCACGTGTTTTTACACACTGAAGTGCTGAAAATCAAAATGCCATGGATTCTTGTCCATAGAAACTACAGGCTGCAAGTGCCAGCAATTAGCATGGCCATGATGGAAAGTTTATGTGCATCGACGAGTGTATGGGTGTGGTTAATGACCCCATTAGGAGGTGTGCATGCCTCGGGCATTCCAATATCAAAAGTAAAAATTGAGTTATTTAGAAAACTCCCTTATAAGGTAATGTTTAACATTAGTGCAAGTAAACATGATTGGTAAGATCTTGGTGCAGTTAGTGAAACCTGATGATGAACAGTAGTTCACTGCTCCGGTTAACAAAGATCTGGGCAATGCCATTTTGAACCAAGTGCTGCTTGAATTAAAATATATGATTATGAAAGAATGCAATGAAATGTCATCATTCCATGTAAACTAATAATTGTTATTTCCTGAAAGTTGAAAATGAGCTCAAATCTTATCAAACCATTTATCTCACATATTGGGCCCGTCATGTTTCTTCTTGCATTTGTATAAGCTTCATATATTTTCTTCTAGAGCTTCTGATGTTTTATGTTTCTTTCTTCTTCCGTTCATAATGTATCATTTATTGCTTTGGTATTATTATATACTCTTGTTTTCTTCCACAGAGAGATACAACGGGTCTGAGCAGTGAAAATTCAGAGCTTAAACTCCGGTTACAAGCTATGGAACAACAAGCTCAGTTACGTGATGGTAGGTTTCAAGCAAAAAGATTGTCTTAGAACTTTTGTGTATCATGTTCATGTTTCCTTTGAATTTGAAGCGTTTTTCCTAAAATTTTAGTAAGCGTGTCAGGGACAACTCAACCTGTTTCTAAAAAGAGTTCCAATATTATTACTTTGTGTTGGCTTGGAGGTTGTCGCGAAACTAGATTCTATTCTTCTTAGTTGGCTAATAGACAGATTGTTTGGAAAGCAGTAAATATTTGCTTTATCGAGTGGTTTGAGTAGGTATAAGAATATAAACTTTCTGTCCCTTATTTTTTTCATTCATAACTATATTGAATACATTATATTTATTATTTTAGAATTTGTAACCATGGATCCTTCATATCCTGTCGCACTGTAATTGTGACTTATTTATCCATCAAATTGTTTATTCACTGATGTGCCACCAACAGAATTTAGGATGGGCTTACTATGATGGTGTACTGGGCGCATCAGTATTCTAGCCGTCTTGTATTTTTATTTTCTTTTCCTTCCATTTTCTTGACATGCACCATGGAAAATAATTTTTTTGAGCTGACAATGAAATTCATTAATCAGATGTTAACCTCTGTCTGATACTGTGCAATCACAGCCTTAAATGAAGCACTGAGGCAGGAAGTTGAAAGGCTCAGGATTGCCACGGGAGAAATAACTGCCCCTTCAGACACCTACAATTTGGAAATGCACCATGTTCCATATAACCAACAGTCTGTCTTCTTTTCACATCAGCCACAACCAGGGCCAAGTGATCGTCAGAACTTACAGATGCCACAGTTCCATCCCCTCCAGTCAAGCATGTCGAATCACCGACACCCCATGCTTGGAACTGCCCATGCACAGCCTTTCACAGATAAATTGCAGCAGCAGGATCCCCTTGGCCGTTTTCAGGGGCTCGATATCAGTAGCAGAAGCACTCACCTTGTGAAGTCTGAAGGCCCTTCCATCTCTGCCAGTGAAAGCAGCGGTACATTTTGATTTGAAATTTGCTGATTTGGACATCATCTGGACCTATTTGTTGAATTGTTCATAGACATCTTTCTAGCATCCAGAAACACCATTTTTTCAATTTTTTATTTGACTGGGGTCCTAAGTCATCATTAGGTTTGACAGGTCTTCGAGTATTCATTGTTGTTGTGGACTTCTTTTCTTTAACTCATTTTTTCTTTGATTCTGAAACCATTTCTTGTGATTTGGTTGTGTGGGAATGGAGGGTTGTGTCCCCTAGGGCTTGGAGTTACAACTTTCTTGTTTGAGTTCACTTCTTGTTGGCTAAACTCCATCTCTTGATGGGGAAGGGTGGTTGCATCTGCTAATTATTTGTTCAGTGGTTGAACCGAGGCTTCTATTGTTTTTTTCCTTTTTGTTTCGACCGACTGAAACTTCTGTGTTGTATCTTGATTCTTGTTCATATGTAGTGTCAATGTTTAACATTTTGCTCTTTCTCTGCCCACATCGATCCATGGCGGAATAAATTTACTTTGCTGATCATTACAAACTTATGATAAATTATTGATCATCTCCATTGTGTTTTTGGGTCAGTTGATCATCTCCATTGTTGCTTACATTTAGAGATACAGATTTGGTGTTTACCTTGAAGCTTATGAAAAGCATTTTGATTAATTCTCAACTGTTTCTACTTCCCCCTCTTCCCTCTGGCAGTTGTATTTGATTCTCGACCATATATTTGAAACGTAGATGTAACACGACAGGAAAATTTTCAATCTTCGTGTCTATTGAACCGATCTTGCACGATTTATACATCGAAGTTCAATTCTTTTTTATATCACGACACAAACACTTACAGGACCCCTTTTGACCAAAAAGGCGAAAACATTGATGTTTCTAGTGGATGCATCATTACTCGACTCAACAAAACTCATTTTCATGTTTTTATTGACTGTTAGCTATCTAATACAATCCTATTCTTCTATCTGGACTTGGGACCGACTATTTAAAAGATAGGTACTAAAAAATGACAGGAAGAGTGTCTGAAAGCGTCATATGTCAATCTTAAATCGATAAGTCCCCTCTTTTGAGTTGTCCTCGGATGTACACCTATTTGTGGCACCTCAGAATTACAAACCGACTACGGTAGGTCGTGGAAGCTCAGCTTTGATGCGTGATTTGCAAAAGACTCCCATGGTCATTAAACCAGAACTTGGGGCCCCAAACATAGCCAGCCAACTATGGCTGCTACACCACAGGAGCCATAGATGGCCTACCACCAAAATGCACATGGCAGACTTCTAACCCAATGATCTGAGCTTTTCATACATGAAACTCAGGTGGGGGACTGTTTGTGGTTGCTAGGGGTGTGAATTTTGCTCATGGACACAAACACGACATGAACCCGAAGATGATAAGACCCATTAAGATGAGTAAGTAATGGATCAAATTAGAGTTAAACATGAATAACCCGTTTAATTGGTATCCTATAAGAAGAAAATAAGTATTTTTTTCATTGGCACGAACCGAAATAAATTTGTATAAACATAGATATGAACATGAGCATGACACGAACCGAAATAACATAATATAAATATGTCACTGCTCAAAATAACACCGACACAAGGATGACATGGCATAACCTCCATTGACAACCCCAACTGGCTGCAATAAATAACCATGTTATTAACTTCCACTGAAAGTAACCATTGAAGGCCCTGTTGGTTAGGGTCCATTCCTTGTTGGAGGTTGCAGCCTCTTACAAGGAGGGCTACCAGACAATGTCTAGTGAGAGGTACTTGCATTGGCTCCTAACTAACAACATTTGCATGTAATATCCACATGCCTTTTGTGGATGAAAATGCTGGCCAAGAGGAGGTGTTTTTTGGATGTTTAGGATCACATGATTTTGTCCTCCCCGACAACAAAGCGCAACTCGTGTGGTAAGACGCTTCTCCTACAACTGTCAGGTCGTGGGTTCGAGTCACCCAAGGGAGGAGGTGGGGAACCACTGTTAATCCTCATAAAAAGAGGAGAGAAAAAAAGAAAAAAAAAATTGTCCTCCCCCCATGCAAAATTAGAAAGAATGAAAGCAAGAAAAATGGAAAGCTTATGCTTTTTTATTGATCAGAATGACGAAAATATCTGATTTTTTTGTGGTTCATGTGTATGGTCATATTCATATCCTATCACGTAAATCTCATATTTAGTCTTGATTATATTGTGTTCAGTTAAATTCGTGTCAACTCATTTAATATGCGAGTCTATCGTTCCACTTGTTTTTCTCATTATTTATGGGCTATTTAGGTTCGAGAGAGAGTGAAAACTGAAAAGAGATTTGTTTTCCAAGAATCAAGATCATAGGATAGGCATGATTAGGAGTATTACACGAATAGAGTCTATCAAACTTCAATGTTCTCAGACTCAACTCATATGCACGAAAGCTTGTTTATATAGGTCTCGAGCTGGACCATCGAGCTAAAATTTTTGTTCAGACTTGACTCGATTAAAAAATTAAGCATTCGAACTAGCCACGTTAAATATCACCATTTATATACCCTAAGCTCTATCTCTATTATCTTCTCACCTAAAAAAGACAAACTTGAAGATTTGGTGAGAGAATTACATTGGATTGGAGGAAAAGGATGTTCCATTTTCACTTCCAAACAAGTCAATTCTCTCTCTCTCTCTCTCTCTCTCTCTCTCTCTCTCTCTCTCTCTCTCTCTCTAATGATGCATGAATACAAGGGACCGTAATGTCAGGAACTTGCATGTGCTCCTAACATGGTAGGCCCTTAATCGAATCCCCTAAGCTTTTTTCAACTAAAATTGTTGTAGTTCTACCTAATTTAGAAATTAATATATTAATGTTCATAAGAATAAGTCATTTGAAAAATGATTTTAATATCATTTTTGCAACTAATTTTAAGGATAATAACCGACAATTGATTCTGGATATGCCTATCAACTCCTTATTTTTGGTTTTATACCTCATCTGTAAAAAGAAGGGGTTGGCGTCTGGCTACCTATTTTATGTTTGGTAGGGTGTTTTATCAAAGAATCTTGTCTAGTTTGAGTATGTTCAGATTTGATTTAATTGAGATTAAGCTTGGATTATTGCTCTAGTTAGGTTTAGCAAGAATTTGAGAGCATTTGACTCAGGTAAACTAAATCAAATCAAGTCTTATGTCCCAATTATTTGAAATCGACTATATAGTCCGTCTGCACCATTTATTTTAGTCATGCATTATACGCTCATTTAAATTAAGTATTTTCATATCGTTTTACCTAGCATTAGCGCATATATCATTATTTAGACTCATTATGGTAAATTTGATAAAATTTTACACTGACTGTCAGTTACCTAACGTAACCCTTCTTCTTTATCTTGACTTGGGACAGACAGCATTGAGTACAACACTGGCAAAGTTGAGTCGAGCTCAACTAGAGATCGAATTCAATTTCTTAAAAAAACTTCTCAAAATTAGAACTTGGAACATAACAATGAAGGACCTATGATATAAGGCTTGATAGTGTAATTTCTAGTGGACGAGCAAAGTCAACGAATCGTGATACTAAGGCAGGATCAGAGCTGCATGGCTCGTGGAATGGATTATGATGTGAGGGTTGATCTTTTATGTATGGGGATGATGACACAGAAGAAATATAGTAGTTCACCAGCTATAGAGCTTGGCTAGGCTACTCTTTAATGGAGGTTCTTTTTCCTTTTTTTTTTTATTGATCGCTTGAATTACAAAAGAATAGCCCCTTTTTGCCTCTCCGGTCCCCTTTCAATGGAGGCCCTGTTTATCTTATATAGACTGATTCCTAGTTCTAGGGGATCTACACCGAGATCTTTGTCTTGTATTCGCGGAATCTCTCTTGATTTTAGGGAGAGAATCTTGATTGGTTGAGAGTTTTGTGCCTCGAATCTAGCTTTCCATCTTTACTTGGGGTGCTTGTTCGTTTATCCAACTGTCCCTACGTCACTCCGGTTGGTCTGTTGCTGGCGTGAGGCCGAGCACTTATTCTTCGAACTCTTCTTCTTTGTCTGACCTCCTGACCTGGACTAGAGGTCTGAACTCACACTTAGAATTATTTTTAATATCATCAAGGCTATTAAGGGATAAGTTTAAAATTGTTCATCTTTTAGATAGATTTTTTTATAACAGATTTCTATTTAAGACGAGTCTAGCTTACTTGAATCGAGGCCACAAGTTGTTTTACGAAATAAATTCAAGAATCCAACAAAATTCAATTTATTTTACAATTTAAACGAGTTAAAATAGAGTCGAGTTTAGGGTTATTTGGACTGTTAGTGGAATTAGTTTCTTTTTTGCATAGTTGATCTAGGTACACAGAGCTTAAACAGATCTCAAAGCTCTTTAAATGTGCAGACAAGTGGACACATGGTACCAAGAACATGGGCTCTTAATTTCAGATGCTCATTGTTTTTCACATTGGTTAGTTTTCAACCTCCTAGAACCTGTTGTTTTTCATTGACTTTGAGCACACACCGTTTGACCAAAATCCATGAAACCGTCGATAATCCTGCAGTGTCTGAACCGAGGTGCTGCATCTGTTTGTGAATATCGATGTACTCGATGTTAGAGGCAAAACTAAAATTTTATTTAAAAATACGTTAAGTAATAGTCTAACTAAAAATATATTTCCACTACGTTCGAGAACGTGTCAAGATCAACTTTCATGCAATACCTTTCATTTGAGTCATCATCATCGACTTGCAACGTATTATTTGATATCGTTCTGTAACACAATGCTACAACATGAAATAAATCTATCATTGTGTACAGTGCATTTTGCACGTAAACCATTCGGCAATGTCGCGACCAATACATACATGCTTTCTGATCGTGGCTTACTGCCATTAGAACTTGCACTTCTAGAACTCCACTGATTAGTTGTCAAATCAAAGACTTATAAATCTCGAATCGATGATTCAAGCAATCAGTCAGTTCACATTACCCATTAAACTAGATACATCGCAAATTACGCAAATTGAGGCATATCCTAAAAAAAAGTTTTACATGTTGACAGGTAAGTATTATGAAATAAATAAGGGTTAATTACAAAATATCTCCTTAAAGTTTATGTCACATTCAATCAAATCACTCTAATTTTAGTTTTAATAATTTACCCTCTCTACGTTTGAATATTTATAAATTAAGTCAGCCTTTAATTTTAAAAGTGAAAAATGATAGAAAACATTCATTTTCAAAATCACAAGCTCTCAAATTCTACGAAGAGAAGAATGAGAAGTTTTTTGATGTGATGAAAGAATTTTGAATTCAGGGTAATTTTCAATTTTCAAGAAATCTGATATTTATGTTACTTAATTTCCATTATTTTTAAATGTCTAAACTAAAATTTTGAGTTAATTGAAAAATGTAAAAACTTTAAGGGGGGTAATTTGTTAAAAATTCAAACCAAAAGGAGTTGATTGCAACTTAATTCAAATTTAAAGAGGGCATTTTAGAATTAACCCAATAAACAAACACAGAAAATCAAGGAGAAGAAACGGTTGAGGAATGCATGTGCTTGTAGGGTCTATAGGCTTAGCAGTTGTTAGTTCTAATGGAACAATTGCATGTGCCTACTGATCCTTGCAATATGACTTCAAATTTCTGACTCGGTTTCAATTTTGTGGGTTTTGCCTGCTCTAATACTCTAACCATTTTTCTAATCTGTCACTTTCTAATGTGACATCCATTGTCTATACCTTACTTCCAAACCTTAGCTTCCTTTTTCTATATAAGGCAAGACCCATTCACCTTCCTTAGTACTAAGCTCTCAGCACCCAACCCTCTCTCCCCCCAACCTTTGCCCCCTCCTGTGTCTCTCTTTCTCTCAATGGCCATTCCAGCAATCTCCATTGTTTCTCTTCTACTCTTCTTGTTCAATCTATGCCTCCGCGGCACCTATGGCGACTATGCAGGCTGGGAAAGTGCTCATGCTACTTTCTACGGTGGGGGCGACGCTTCCGGGACAATGGGTATGTAAAATATACCTTTATGCTTAAACAAATTACTTATCTTCACAAATCAGACCTCTGACCTCTCAAAATTGACTTGTTTATAAGTGGTACTTATGTTTTATATGGTGTTGGTATTACAGGGGGTGCTTGTGGTTATGGCAATTTGTACAGCCAAGGATATGGGACTAACACTGCAGCACTAAGCACAGCTTTGTTCAACAATGGATTGAGCTGTGGGTCTTGCTATGAGATGAGCTGCAACGCTGACCCGCAATGGTGCCTCCCTGGTACCATTACGGTTACTGCTACAAACTTCTGTCCTCCGAACCCTGGCCTGTCTAATGACAATGGTGGCTGGTGCAATCCTCCCCTCCAGCACTTTGATTTGGCCGAGCCTGCCTTCTTGCAAATCGCCCAATACCGTGCTGGAATTGTCCCTGTTTCTTTTCGAAGGTAAGATCTAAGATCACCCCTTAAACACAACTCAACTCAACAAAGCCTTGTTTTCATTTTTGGGGGCGATTTCTATTTTGCCCAATAAATTTGGATTCATTTGCTGATATGGTTTGTGTTGTCCTTGACAGGGTGCCATGTGTGAAGAAAGGAGGAATAAGGTTCACAATCAATGGTCACTCCTACTTCAACTTGGTCCTGATCACCAACGTTGGTGGTGCAGGGGATGTCCAAGCAGTGTCAATCAAGGGGTCTAACACAGGGTGGCAACCCATGTCAAGGAACTGGGGCCAAAACTGGCAGAGCAATTCATACCTCAATGACCAGTCTCTCTCCTTTCAGGTCACCACCAGTGATGGAAGGACTGTAACTAGCTACGACGTCGCTCCGGGGAACTGGCAGTTTGGGCAAACATTTTCAGGGGGCCAATTTTAAGGTTCTAAGGCAACCAGACAAAGTTGAATTTTGAATATGGTTTGTTGAACTTGAGGGTGAGCAGGATTGGGAGTGGCTCAGGGACTGTGGCTCTATTGCTGTGGTGGTTGGATAGCACCCGCTTAGGCCTATAGATATATATATACACATAGTAGTTGTTTACCTCAAATAGATATTCAATTGAAAGTCTCGTGTATTGGACTATCATTTTTCATGCCACATAAAGTTTGCAAATTTACTGTCCAAGTTGGGTATGAAACCCATTTGGGACAATGTAATGTCCTTGAAGTACCCTTTGATATAATGAACTATTGGGTCATTGGCTTTTCTTCCTTTGTTATGTCTTTTTCTACTTCTTTTAGCTCCTTCCCTTTTATTGAAAACTGACTAAAAAAAAAAAAGAAAAGGAAAACTGATGAAGTATCATTATTAAAATCGCGATCCAACTCTTATGATCCTGTGATCAAAAATTAACAAATCGATCTGGATCGTATTCAAAATTGTTGGACAGTAGAATCGATATGGATTGAGATTCGAATCCTTCAAAATTATGGGATCCCAATCTATATATAATTCCACAATCCTATTCTATCATCATATATTTACGTTAAGTACAAAGACAAGGTTTGATTCATTAAAATATTTGTTATTGAATGTATTTTTAGTTCTATTTTTTTTTTAATAAGTAGGACCTTTTGATCCGATCTTACGATCCCGATCCTAAAACTACCCTCATCAATCTAAGGTAGAATCCGATTTTAAAAACCTCATATGAACCTATTTAAGTATGAGACAAGCTTCAGCTTCAAAGATAATTGTTTCCATGAAGCCATGTACTGTGCATGCCATTTTATTATTTACAATAATGTTATTTAGATTTAATTTATTAATTTAATCCGTATAATTGTGCATTTCAACAAATACTCGAGTTGATTAGCAATCCAATGATTAGAAATAATTAGATCAATAAATTAGGTTCAATCAATGACCGAAGCCCGGACCAGCTCTCTCACTGTTGGTTAGTCCATGGGCCAACCCGAGTTAACATTTGAACCAATCCCTTCTTTGATTGAATTAAGGACTTAAAAAAGTAGTTTTTTTGGTTATTATACCTATTTTTTATTTATTGAAAATGTGACACGAATAATTTTTTTTCATTTTTTTAAAACTTGTTTTATTATTCTCCTAATCAATAATTCAAGCATTTGAAAATAAATTTATCATAATCGGACCGCCTAATGCATCATTGGAAGAAAAGGGATGAATGACAATTCGTACCTAAAACAATATTTAAAATTTTAATTGATATTTTAAAAGATTATAGTTTTTTATTTTTATTCTCAATAAATTAAAAAAAGTAACAATGCAGTCCAAAACAACAAATAAATATGTTTTATTACTTTCCTAATCAATAATTCAAGCATTTGAAAATAAATATGTTGTTTTGTGTACAATTTTTTGTATTGTCAAACATTTGAAAATAAATATGTTTTTTTGTGTGACAATTTTTTGTATTGTCGTCCTTAAGTATTCTTATTTTTATACTTAATTAGTTGTATACTAGCAAAGACCCAAAGACACTCTTTAATATTAAAAACCGACAATTGATCATGTAATATTTATGTTTTAAATAATAATTAATTTTTGTAATTATACAATTTAAATTTAAAGTTGACAGAGATAAAATAAAAGATAGGTAGGGGAGAGAGAAGGAAAAATAAGTATGGATTAGTGAGGCAATCTAATATTAAAGAGTGTGCAAGTTGAGTTATTTGACATTGAGAATCATGTAAAAAAAGACAATGTTTTTAGAGAAAAAAAGAAAATTTTTGATAAATTTTATGCCATTAGATGAAATTTAATGAAGATTAAATTAATTTTAACTGTTGTTCTGTTTTTTATAAATGTACAGTTCAAAAAAAATTATTAAAGCATTTTACAAAAACAGATTGAATTATTAGATAGATTACTTCATTTTTAAGTATTTAAAAAAAACTGATAACCAATTTTATTAAAATATATCACATTGTTACCTTTTGGTAATTTAGGGTGTAATTTGAAAATTTTAATCTTCGAGAGTTGTATTGAGAATCTAAAAATACTTTAGGGTACAATGTGTCATTCGCCTTGAGAAAAGGTATGCATATTTAGGGGTGTTCAATTTTTCAATTACTCGCAAATTTCAATTTTATCTTATCCTATCCAACTCTATTGATCGACTACCCAATAAAATCAAATAGGCCAACGATTTGTTTTTTAGTATTTCTCAAAAAATCGGATAGGAATGTTGAATATATATATATAACCAATAAAAATTAGTAAGTCAAAAATCTAGAAACTCTAATATTTTATTGATATTTATGGTTTTCTTATAAATTATGTGTTTATGTTTATGACTTTCTTGTTGTGTTTTATTGTAATTTTTTATGTATTATCAAATTTATTGTATTTTTTTTAGTGTTATTGATTTATTGTGTTAGCTAATTGGTACAAGTTACTTAATTAAATGGTTAAAATGATCCATAAACTAATAATTAATATTTATCTGATTTCCTACCCAACTTCCTACTCAATTGTTTTGAACTAAATTCGTGTAAGAATAGTACGCTTGATTGGGTAGGGTAGGGCAAGAAAAAAAAATTCCTCAAAATTACATCCCTTTGCAGATTAGAGCATCTTCAATCCACTACTTGTTCTTCAATTTTTAGCTATTTTAGGGAGTTTCACTCCAAAAATCAACTCCAACCTAACTAGTTATCCTCCTTGCCAAAACCTAGAAGGTCTTCATACTCACCAGATCTGGAGAGGCCAACTTGCTCACCACTTCTTAATGTTGATCAACTCCCTCTGTTTTGTTGTTATTGTTGCCAAAAGCCAACTCCCCCTATCCTTTGTTTTGTTGCCAAAATCCACCCCCATCTCTATTGATTGTTGATTAAATATGTAGTTAAATTGCTATTGATATTTGGTTAAATAGCTGATTATATTGCGATTGATTTGTGGTTAAATTTGTATAATATATGGTTAAATTGATATGACAATTGATTTTTATTATTTGAAATGGATGGGTGTTAAATAGTTAGCTAAAATAGATAGGGTTGTTTGAGTAAATTTGAAAAAGTAACTAACTAAAATAAAGAATACTAAGAGCATTTTCAACCCATCTCTCCAAAATGGCTAACCAAAATATATTTAAATATTATATTTTCTACTTTAGTTAACCACTTTTATAAGTTTACTCTAACCACATTTTCTATTTTAGCTAACTATTTCACCCAAATTTCACTAACTTCTAATAATTTAAAGAGAATACAACATATATAGAGAGAGATAGAGAGAGAATTTAGAAAGTTTAAATGGCTCTCCACATTTGAAGAGTCATTTGGGTGAAATGGAAAATAGAGAGTGGATTGAAAAGTGTTTTTAGTGCTTGGCTACTAAAATAGCTAAAAGAGAAGAAATAGAAATTGAGTTGGGGGCTATTCGATAACAACACTTACGTCTTAAAACTAAATATTTTAAGCACTTAATAAATTAAATCCCTTTGATAACTTAAAATTCATACTACTTAATATTTTAAGTACTTCTTAAAAATAGGCTAAATTTTTAAGTAACAAGTTGTCAATTTATCACTGAATGCTAAAAATGTTAGTCGGTAAAGATTTTATCAATTTCTCATAATTGACAAATATACTATCAGCACCATTGTGTCAGTGCCGCCACCACCACCACCATTGTACCATCGCCACCACTGTCACCATTATACCATTGCCACCACCATCACCATCACCATTATCGTCGCCACCATCACAATCGCCACTGTCACCACTGTTGTGTCGCTGCCAAGACCACTAACATTATGTCACCACCACCACCACCACTACTGTCATCACCACCATCAATTTTTTTTTTTTTTGTCTGACCATCTGATATTCGAAAGTCACTTTGAGCTCCGACTAATCCGAATTCAAGTCAGATAGGACCACAAGGGCGACAAAACTCTCCCTACTGAATGCAGTTGCGTTCCCAAGAATCGAACTCGAGACCTTAGTTAAGATAAAATAATCTCTCACCAACTGATTTAACGTTCGATGGCCATCACCACCATTGTGCCACTATGATTGCCACAGCCACCACCACCATTGTCATCACTATCACTATCATTATGTCATGACCACCACCACTGCCATTATGTTACCATTACCACCACCATTATGCCACCGTTAGCACCACCACTACCATTGTGCCGTTGCCACCACTACCACCACTATAGTGTTACTGTCATCATCCTCGTCGTTATCGCTACCATTGTACCACTGTCACCACCACTATTATGTCATCACCACTACCACTACCGTCGTTGCTACCACTATCACTCCCATTGTGATGGTGGTGATAAGAATAAGACAGTTGCAAAAGATATGATTAAAGAAAATGATAAAATTAGAATAATAACAATTTTTAGATTTCAATTTATTATATTTTTCAAACAATTTGATTAAATTTAATACTTAAATTTCAGTTGATAACAAAAAAATTTATAAATTAAAAAATTCAGTACTCAATCTTTCGTTATCAAACACCACTTTGGATATAATCTTACTAGTTAAAACTCGTGCTTGAAGGCACGATAAAATATAAAATTTGAGTATCCAAAAAATCGATTCCACTTTATTAAATTTTTTTAACATGTATATATTATCGTATATGAATTATGTTTGAAATAAAAGTTATTTTAACTACAAATTAATAAAATTTTAAATAATTAAACATATGATAAAAATCAGTGATGTGATATTTTTAGGGAAAAAATATATAAATAATTTAACATATGATACAAATGAGTGATATGATATTTTTAGGAGAAAAAATATGTAGGGGATAAATATTCAAATTATTATGTGTTTTATTATATAGATATTATCGTATATGAATTATGTTTGAAATAAAAGTTATATAACTACAAATTAATCATATTTTAAATGATTAAACATATGATAGAAATGAGTGATATGATATTTTTAGGGTGAAAATATATAAATAATTTAAAATGGGATAGAAATGAGTGATGTGATATTTTTATAAAGGAAAATATATAGGTAATAAAAATTTAAATTGCTAGATGTCTTATTATATAAATGTTTTTTTTAGAGAAATTCTAACATACATCAGGCTTAGAGTTCCCTAAAATGTTCCGAAAATTCAACTGGTCAACAGCCATATTGGATAACATTAGAATTTTTCCTTAAAAGCTATTAGCCAATTATATTACAACACGTGTTAACTGTACAATGTTTCACCTAACCAGCAATACACCTTATCGTGCTCACCCTCTTCGTACGTACAAGGCAATCGCACTCACGACGGCTAAGTCAAACACATTATGAGAATCGGAGCCCGATTCCTCAGTCTTATCTCTCCTCAAAACCCTAGAAACCTCCATTACCCACCACACCAAGCTTTTCCTCAAATCCTAACCCGACCCTTTTCGGTAATTTCAAAGATGGATCAGAGCAGTAGTGTCGCTAATGGTGGGGGATCTAGTGCTGCTAGGGTTTCGATCATGTCCAACGGCGGAGAAGGTAACCTCCCAGCGGGTCATTTCTGGTTGTCTCCGTCGAGTGCTCTGAAGATTCAGAAGGGTGACATCACTCGGTGGTTCGTCGATGGTTCCACCGACGCCATTGTAAACCTCTCTCTCTCTCTCTCTCTCTCATGATGTTGTGTGGATTGGTGCATAGGAAAAATGATCGTGGAGAACATAATGGAGCCGATCAATTTCCATGGAATGTTCAAATGCATTCTAAATGAATATAATTTGCAACTTTTAATTGATTGCAGAGTGTGGGATAGTGCATATTTTGCAATTGTTTGAGTGAAAATGGAAACCTGGATTTGGAATTTGGATTTGAATACCCAAATGGCAGTTTGTATTTTAAATCAAATGTTCTGATCAAATCTAAATAAGAATTGAGAAGTGTTTTCAAGTAGAGAATTTGGATTTGATAACACTATCCAAGTCTACAAACTTTGAATTGGATTTGATAACATTAGCCAAGTCTACAAACTTTTAAAGCTATTTAAGATTATTGAGGATGGATTTTTTTGCACAGGTCAATCCAGCAAATGAGCGAATGCTTGGAGGTGGTGGTGCTGATGGAGGTAATTTTGTAGTAGTTATTTGCTGAATATGTTTTCATTTGAACTCTGTCATAAGTCTGATTATCTATATCTTAGCCATACATAGAGCTGCTGGTCCAGAGCTCCTGGCTGCATGCTACAATGTCCCAGAAGTGCGACCTGGAGTACGCTGTCCCACAGGAGAAGCGAGAATTACCCTGTAGGTTCTCCTTGATTAACTTATGATGTCGGCCATGGGGTGCAATCCAATCTTGCTATTACAGAATGCAATTCAATTCCTAACTTGTTGAACACATGCAGAGGTTTTAGGTTACCAACATCACATGTAATTCACACTGTTGGGCCCATATATGATGCTCATAGTAACCCTGAAGCCGTTTTGAGAAGTGCATACAGGTGTGTTAGTAAACCTTTTGCTTGCCTTTATGTTACCATTTTAGTTTGCCATCATAAATGATATATCTGTGTGCCTAAACTTGTTACAGGAACAGTTTACGCATTGCTAAAGAGAACAACGTTCAATACATAGCATTTACTGCCATATCATGTGGTATCTATGGGTGAGTTGACACGAAGGAAAAGTTGGCTATTATAGTTGATGTTTCTTGTTGCCTGGTCTCTAAAAAGAAAGAAATGATGGATAATCCAGGCAATGTGGCTGTGTCACCAAAATTTTAGCTTACCAAGTATTTGGATCCATGAAATAACCAATTAGAGGACATGCTCCATTGAAGTCTATTTCTTCTCATGTTGGATGATGACATGCTTCAGTGCATTTTAATTCTTTTACTTATTCTTTCAGGTATCCTTATGGTGAAGCCGCCACTGTGGCTATATCTTCAATAAGAGAGTTTTCCAATGACTTCAAAGAGGTATTGTACATCTAAAAATTACTTGATGCTGACTGTAAACAGTTGCAATCCTAATTAGGTTTGTTTAAATGGCTGAGGTGCAAATTAACTAACAACCCAGAAGTATTATGGCTTGTAAGCTATAACTAAAAGGTACCAAACAATAATCCAATATCCTTTTTTGGGACAAACCTTCATGGTTGTGTTCCATTCTTCATCTTTTGTGATACCCTGTCGGTTGAATGGGGTTTGGGAGTGTTCTCAGATTTAGTAGTTGAATTTGAAATAATAGCATGCCAGCTTATCAGCCATCAACCTGGCTTGCTTGCAAATATTAATGAGTCGGACAATTTATTTTCTAGCCACACGCAGCTATGCATAGAATTATATATATTTGCATTTACAAGTTATGTTGTGCTTGCAGGTGCACTTTGTTCTGTTCGCAGATGATATTTATAATGTTTGGTTAGACAAAGCCAAGGAATTACTACAAAATTAGCATTAGAATGTGTAAAAGGGCAGGGATGTGGCTACCTGTTGCCTGATATGTATCAAGAGGCAGAATGCGGTGTATGGAATTCCCCATTGGTGCTGTTAATATCTCTATTGTATATTGTCATTGAGATGTGCAGTTCTGGCGTAGTCAAGTTTGTGTGTGGGAAACTATTGTCCAGTAGACTGGTATATCCCCTATTGCAAAAGAACAGACTGATACTGTTTAGTGTTATCTTTGCTTTATATGAGTTGAAAGCCTCTTGGAAAGCTTGCTCTTGCCCAAAGTCAGAGGAAGATGCCTCTAATCTGGATTGAAAAATACAAAAACATGCATGTATTTTGAGGCAAACTATACCAGCCCACCATGTACAACCCATGACTGTAACAGTTCTTCCTTTGTCCCTTTTTTTTTTCATTTTTCCCAACTGTATTATCAGTAGTTATGGTGTCTAACACCTTAACTTGTGTACATAAATCACTGTTGCAACTATTGACTTGTTGAGGTTATTAGAAAATAAACCATTGTAGCATCTGTAGCTTTCTAGCATTCGACTTTTTACCGACAAATGACTTCAAGAAAATTCCCAGCAACATCATCTTTTGTTTTCAAATGCCTAGAAGGTTGAAGTATCTTCAAAAATCCATCACAACTTAAAGTAGAATGGAGCATAAAGAATTGGAGAAGTTCATCCAGATAGGTACAGCCAAGAGAAGAAAGAATCAGGAGAGTTCATCCACATGGGTACAGCCAAGAGAACAAGAAACTGTCACTACTCAAAAACAACAGCCAGAATTGGGCTTCTGATCTGTATCCTGTAGGTGGGATGAGATGCTAGATTTATGAATCTTTGTCCTTTGACAAACTCCTTGGGATTCGGCTCATAAAGTTCTCATCCACAATTTTGTAGTGCTTTGAAAATTTTCGGTGGATCAAACCAGCATATCGATCCACCTGGTCTTCATATTTGCTGTACAGGGCAGGAACTGTAATGGAGATAATAATTCCTGTCATAAGTTCAGAACGAGAAAATGTAAGAAAACACACTACGCTTGGGAACTTAAAAGCAAGTCTATGCCTAAACAACTGTCAACAAAATTCCGCGAGGTCAACAGCAAGTCACAATTCACAAATGACCCTTGGCTACATTGGCACCCAAAAGAAATGTTGATTTGGTTGGAGCTTCCTTTCATTTATTAGTAAAAGGGGTGTAACAGAGTCCGTGCCTTCCGTACCACCACAAGAATGGTCGTTCTTGGGCAGATCCTACTCCAAAAAATAAGGGATAGGGACGGCCCTATCAAATGGGTTGTAAAAAGAGAACCAAGCCACCTACTTCATTCAACAGTCCGGGGCGAGGGGCCATCCAACCGACTTTTGGCTAACAAGAAAGCAAGCTTATCATCAAGCCAAAAAAAAGAGTTGGCTTGTTGTGACCAACTTTAACTGATGGCTTAGCAGGATTAAGTCATGGACTTCAGATCTAATCAAACAATTTAAGTTTTCCCAAAATCCTGACATGGTAATGGTTCCTTTTTCAAAAATGTCCAAGCAGCCTCCAAAACTTTTCATCAATTCTCTTCACTGTAGGTATGGATTGTTCCTGTTCTAAATAATTATGTTCTGTTAAAAAATGAAGTAAAACAGGGAATCCGGGCTGTGAATCAAAAGAAGAATGTAGAATGAAATTGTGTAACCACTGGATATCTCAATTTGCATGAATATGTAAATTACACATTCGACATATTCATTATAGACGGACCCACCAAAGAAAAGAAAAGAAAAGAAAACCAGTTTTCTATGCCAGTGTCCAGTACAATTTTGCAGTGCAGCCTCCAAGGCTCTAAAATGGGTTACCAAATGAGGCACTTTTCTGCAAACATGAAGCATCAGAGAAAAATTGGGCCAAGCAACAATTTAACCGTAGTCTAACATGACAGCAACATGCCTAAAGGCTACTAGAGAAAATAAAAACAGATAGAATTCATATTTAAGTACATCACATATTGCAATCACTTGATAGACAAAGTATGAACGAACATACCGACATATGCAATAGTGAAGAAAGAAATTAAGCTACCGATGACAGACAGGAGCCACAGAGCAATCACCACCTGCCAATTTAGTAAAAATTTGGCAACAATTTCAGAATCAGTGAGCAATAGTGCACAATTTTAACCAGTAAAACCAAAATATGAATTTCATAAGTTTCATAAAATAAACTCAAAGGATGGTAGGACACAACAGATGGCGCATGAGGCATACGGGGAAGGGTCATCACTTCATGGAACAAGATCTATACAAAATATCTGATGAAAATTCGACAACACAGTCTCATTTTCCTGACTGTTTTTCATATCGAGTACTTATAGCCTGTTATATCCCAAAGTAATGCCAAGCATTTAGTATCGTCTCCCTTATCCATTATTATATTCCTCCCCCATACTATAATGCATACAATTCTTAGTATTCTGCAACCTGAAATAACACCCAACGGCGGTCTCAAACACCCCTCCCGACCCCTCCCCATTCTATGTAAACAATTGTTCACCACATACCATAACTCTCTCTCTCTCACACACGCACACACATTATGTTATTTATGAGAAAAACGAATCAATATTGTTAGTTCATGTAAAAAAATAGGGTAAACATCATTGACGTCCCCTATAATTAGCCCTATCTTTGATGACACTCCCACGATTATCTGAAATTTCACTGACATTCCTTGTCAGTATTTGTCTCCTAACAGCAGTAACAGAACTAAGGTTTTTATTGGTTTGCCCTTAAAAATTTTATGTATTGATTGGTATGCATTACATATATATTTTTATAAATACATATATACACACACACGTATATATATACACACACAATGAAAATACCTATATGTAAGAGAGAGACCACCTACAACTAACATCCATTGTTTCAACCCTCGTCCCATGACCCATTGATTACACCCACCAAAACCATTGCCCTCCCCTACCCGCCCCACCACTCAAGTGACCCACCTTCATGCCCAACCTCGTTGCCCACCCTCCCCTACGTATCCTCTGACAACCCAAACTAAGAGAGAGAGAGAGAGAGAGACCTTGTCCCCTTTTACCATAGTTCCCCTCCCTAAAAAACAACCAAAATTCAATTACCAGTAAAATAATGGCGACAAACCCTCCAACGAAGAAGATATTTGCTACAATTGATGACCTTCCATTGAGAGAATATTGATAGAAGAGAGATTTTGGAGAGAGAAAGTCGAGACTCAATGAGAGAGAAGTTTTAGGAAAAAGGAAAATTGAGAGAGACACACACACACAGCGGTGACTATTAGAATACCCACCAATTTTGTTGTCTAATTTCACCTCATCAGTTCTTCAATTTGTCGTGATTCCACAATCCTATGGCTCCTACCCAACAAACCGTGAATCACCACTACCACCATCCTTTGCAATTGGTAACAAGTAACAAATGGGAAACTACAAATTCCACTGCCAAAGAAATTGGAATTGACACTATTATTGTAGAAGCAAAAATGACCAGAAAGCAGAGAAATTAAGAAATTGGAATTGACACTATTATTGTAGCAATTTACATAATTGTTTAATGGCATAATTCATCAAGAAAAAAAATTAGATGAAATCAATAAAAAAATTGGTTTGAATATGATGTTTTTAATTTTGATTTGTTGAATTGGGTAGTGCTAAGTGTTGTACAATGACACTGTGTCATAGTTTGGGGTGGAGGTGTGTGGTGGCGTTGCGTAGCGATGCGTGTGAATGGAGGAAAGATATGAGTGATGGAGTAACTGTGCACTGTGAAGAAGGTGAGGGTAAAATTGGAATTTTTGAAAAAGGAAGAAGATTACATCAGCTATTTTCAGTTGTTAGTAACGGTTCGCCATGGCAAGGGGTGTGGTTGACGTGAGTATATGAACTAGAAGAAGAAGCAATGAAATTTCAGATAATCAAGAGGGTGTCACTGAAGATGGGGCTATTTACTAGGGATGTGGATGAAGTTTACCCAAAAAAACAAAACAGACAAACACTTATTCCGTGAACAAATGCCTCATACCTCATTCATCCTTATTCAGCTGATGACTACTAACCTTGAAAAAGAGTTTAAAGTCTTTGCCAACAGTGATATCATGAGCCATTAGCAGCAGGTAGTTGATTTTAACTCGAAAAGATGCAGCAGCATTATTGACCATTTCTTCTGACAAAACTAGCTCAGGTAATGGGTGAAGTTGTCTGTGCAAAAATAAAACAATCATATGGACTGATTTCCACACTGGAACAATGGGAAACATGGATCAATCCATAGAATAGGTAAATGTATAGAACATTCATACTTGTTTCTGAAAACAGCGTAGTTAGCCTGAAGAAATAGCAGTACAATCAAGATCATGAAGACATTGGAACAAATTGATAAGAATGACAATCCTGCCTGCTCAAATAGGAACCATGCAACAGTAGCAACAACAATGACCCCGCATGAAACACGCCGTTGCCTCCATAATATAACATCAGCAGCTAGGAACAAAAGAATGAATGATAAGTACAGTTAAAATCACAAAATAGCAAACACAAACACACAAGACAAATACAAGTTCTTTCCACGCACAGATATTCCAGTTAATGCATGGTTCAAAGCCGCGGTATCGGCCATCAACTCGGAGGGTGCTGATACACATCGGTCGCAGCGTCACGGCGCGGTATCGGCCGTTACGCTCAAAACACAAGATAGAAGCTCCAAAAAAAATTAAAAAAATTATAGAAAATTCTAAAAATATAAACATCATCATTCATACATCATATGTCTACAATACATTCAAAAATACATTAAACATAATTAAAATAAAACATAAAATAACTACCGAAAATAATTATCATTATCAATGTTCAATGTAGACATTTAGGAACATACAATTGATTGAATAATGTAAATATAAAAATAATGTAATTGTAACATTTAATTTTATATAATTTAAAATAGAACATATATTTTTTATCAAAAAAAATAGAACTTATATCCACTTATTTATTATTATAAAATATTAATGTATCTAATTGTTACGTTATAATTTTTTTATCATTAAAAAACAATAATTGTAATATTTATTCAATAAATAATGTAAAACAGTTAATTGTAACTAAATTAATGTAAAGCAACCTGTGGGAGTCGAACCAGTGACTTGCAACATGAATTAGCAACTCTACCCAACTGACCTACAAGTTGTACGTTACCTTCAAGACAAATTTAAATATTTAAACAACATTCAGACTCACTCAATTTTTTTTCCCCCCCTACCTCTTCCAGACGAGGACTTCTCGTCTTCTCAGTCACGACGAGAGAGAGAAAGGGAGGTGCTGACAGAGTAACAGAGACGACCACGGTCCCTCACCGACAGACGACTACAGTTCTTCACCGTCAGAGAGAGACCCAACATCGAGAGCCACTTGGTTCGATCGTCACATTAAAACAACCAAAGAATATCGTCTCACAAAAATAGAAGATGAAGACCCTATTTCGTTCGATCTCCAGGTATGTTGAATCTTTAGTATTCTTGGTTTTTATAGATGAAAAAGAGGTGTTTAGATTTGTGATTTTTGCAATTTTCACACAGCTCCACTTTTTTTTTTTTTTTTGGATTTTTGTTCAATTTTTTTGAAATGAATGAGTGTTGGATTGCTGTTCTATATGGTAGATTTGGGGGATTTTTTTCACTGGCTCTTTCGACTCGGACAGATTCCGATACAAATCGTTCGAGGTGAACCAAGTTGTGACCGACTCCTTTGATTTCGGCCGAAACGACCAATATATCGCCGAGATATCGCCGATGTTAGTTCATTTTGAGATTTCTACGACTCGCGTATCGATATCGTATCGGCAGTGGCCGAGTCGGATACAACTCGGCCGAGTCATATCGGACTCGGCCAATACCTAGAACCATGAGTTAATGAGCAAAAGCAAATGAAAGAAGAGGGGATGTGAAGCCGGCAGAGAACTCTTTAAAGCATGAACTATAAGCATTTTGAGTTAATATTTTTTCCCACTGAAGTTCACACATTTCAGCTGCTTCAGATTTAGCTCTTGTTTCCTTTAACATATATATCTATTTGTATATTGTCCTCCACTTATATATTTGTTTTGTTTAAACCTTAACGGTATGGTTATTATCAAGATCATTTATTACCATGTCCATTTGTTCACTGAATTTTAAGAAACTAAATTATGAGACAGCATCTTTTATTGACCGCAGAAAACAAGAAAATTACTTCTTGAATAAACATTCCCTTCAATGTTTTCCCTCTTATTCCCTGCTCATTTTTCGCTGTTATAGTGTATAAAAGTAGGCAGGTTACATGAACATGTTCCCTAATATACCATTAATGAACTAGAACAAAAACACAGCCAATTTTATTTAAATTAACCATTTATCAGAGGCCGGGAGGAAAAAAGTCAAGTAAAATAAATGGCTGTCACTAGGGCCTAGACCTCGTGGTAAAGTTAGGGATTCAAAGGAGCAAGCAATAGATTTCAAATACATCATCTGCCACTTGAACTATAAACCCAAAAGAAAAAGAAAATGACAGGGCTTCCCTATGGCAATTACCCTGCAAACAAACAAAACCACACATACAATAAACCTCCTATTTGACAATATTTCAAAAAGAACAGCCCTTGCAATTTGATAGCATGCGTTACAAATTACTTCAAAGCTCCTTAGGCCAACCAAAAACTATTCTTGTAGATGGGTACTATATGAACACACCCAAAACATGAGATTATAGAAAAAGAAAAGAATACTATATGAACACACCCAAAATATAAGATGATAGAAAAAGAAAAGACAACCGGATTATCTTACCTTTACCTCCACCCATCAACTGGTGAACAGACGTTTGCCGACCAAACAATCGGTACGGCGAGTACGTCGACATGGACGAAGTACAACCCGAATTGTTCCTTCCATCTCCATCCCCTTCTATATTACCAACCTCTTGTGAATTCTCCATCAACTTTCACCGGCCACTAACGAAAGAACACAACAAAACAATTAACAATATATTCAAATCAAAAACATTTGCAGTATCCAAAATTACGGTTTAAATTAAACATTCACACGATATAAACCCTAAAAACTTCCAATCAACTTTCACTGCCACAAATGAAAGAACAGAACAAAACAAAACAATTAACAATATAATCAATTCAAAAACATTTGCAGTATCAAAAAATACTGTTAAAATTAACACATTCACACGATATAAACCCTAAAAACTTCGGAATAGAACAAATTCGTAATCCTAGAATTAGAGAAACAAACCTGACGCAGTGC
>CM042185.1:4719621-4737186 GCA_023539305.1 Ilex asprella
TTATAATTTTTTTATCATTAAAAAACAATAATTGTAATATTTATTCAATAAATAATGTAAAACAGTTAATTGTAACTAAATTAATGTAAAGCAACCTGTGGGAGTCGAACCAGTGACTTGCAACATGAATTAGCAACTCTACCCAACTGACCTACAAGTTGTACGTTACCTTCAAGACAAATTTAAATATTTAAACAACATTCAGACTCAGTCAATTTTTTTTTCCCCCTACCTCTTCCAGACGAGGACTTCTTGTCTTCTCAGTCACGACGAGAGAGAGAAAGGGAGGTGCTGACAGAGTAACAGAGACGACCACGGTCCCTCACCGACAGACGACTACAGTTCTTCACCGTCAGAGAGAGACCCAACATCGAGAGCCACTTGGTTCGATCGTCACATTAAAACAACCAAAGAATATCGTCTCACAAAAATAGAAGATGAAGACCCTATTTCGTTCGATCTCCAGGTATGTTGAATCTTTAGTATTCTTGGTTTTTATAGATGAAAAAGAGGTGTTTAGATTTGTGATTTTTGCAATTTTCACACAGCTCCACTTTTTTTTTTTTGTTTGGATTTTTGTTCAATTTTTTTGAAATGAATGAGTGTTGGATTGCTGTTCTATATGGTAGATTTGGGGGATTTTTTTCACTGGCTCTTTCGACTCGGACAGATTCCGATACAAATCGTTCGAGGTGAACCAAGTTGTGACCGACTCCTTTGATTTCGGCCGAAACGACCAATATATCGCCGAGATATCGCCGATGTTAGTTCATTTTGAGATTTCTACGACTCGCGTATCGATATCGTATCGGCAGTGGCCGAGTCGGATACAACTCGGCCGAGTCATATCGGACTCGGCCAATACCTAGAACCATGAGTTAATGAGCAAAAGCAAATGAAAGAAGAGGGGATGTGAAGCCGGCAGAGAACTCTTTAAAGCATGAACTATAAGCATTTTGAGTTAATATTTTTTCCCACTGAAGTTCACACATTTCAGCTGCTTCAGATTTAGCTCTTGTTTCCTTTAACATATATATCTATTTGTATATTGTCCTCCACTTATATATTTGTTTTGTTTAAACCTTAACGGTATGGTTATTATCAAGATCATTTATTACCATGTCCATTTGTTCACTGAATTTTAAGAAACTAAATTATGAGACAGCATCTTTTATTGACCGCAGAAAACAAGAAAATTACTTCTTGAATAAACATTCCCTTCAATGTTTTCCCTCTTATTCCCTGCTCATTTTTCGCTGTTATAGTGTATAAAAGTAGGCAGGTTACATGAACATGTTCCCTAATATACCATTAATGAACTAGAACAAAAACACAGCCAATTTTATTTAAATTAACCATTTATCAGAGGCCGGGAGGAAAAAAGTCAAGTAAAATAAATGGCTGTCACTAGGGCCTAGACCTCGTGGTAAAGTT
This sequence comes from Ilex asprella, assembly GCA_023539305.1. Lineage (NCBI taxonomy): Eukaryota > Viridiplantae > Streptophyta > Magnoliopsida > Aquifoliales > Aquifoliaceae > Ilex > Ilex asprella. The sequence continues at coordinate 4,721,056 of CM042185.1, forward strand.
AGGGATTCAAAGGAGCAAGCAATAGATTTCAAATACATCATCTGCCACTTGAACTATAAACCCAAAAGAAAAAGAAAATGACTGGGCTTCCCTATGGCAATTACCCTGCAAACAAACAAAACCACACATACAATAAACCTCCTATTTGACAATATTTCAAAAAGAACAGCCCTTGCAATTTGATAGCATGCGTTACAAATTACTTCAAAGCTCCTTAGGCCAACCAAAAACTATTCTTGTAGATGGGTACTATATGAACACACCCAAAACATGAGATTATAGAAAAAGAAAAGAATACTATATGAACACACCCAAAATATAAGATGATAGAAAAAGAAAAGACAACCGGATTATCTTACCTTTACCTCCACCCATCAACTGGTGAACAGACGTTTGCCGACCAAACAATCGGTACGGCGAGTACGTCGACATGGACGAAGTACAACCCGAATTGTTCCTTCCATCTCCATCCCCTTCTATATTACCAACCTCTTGTGAATTCTCCATCAACTTTCACCGGCCACTAACGAAAGAACACAACAAAACAATTAACAATATATTCAAATCAAAAACATTTGCAGTATCCAAAATTACGGTTTAAATTAAACATTCACACGATATAAACCCTAAAAACTTCCAATCAACTTTCACTGCCACAAATGAAAGAACAGAACAAAACAAAACAATTAACAATATAATCAATTCAAAAACATTTGCAGTATCAAAAAATACTGTTAAAATTAACACATTCACACGATATAAACCCTAAAAACTTCGGAATAGAACAAATTCGTAATCCTAGAATTAGAGAAACAAACCTGACGCAGTGCCTTGCATCAAAAACGCAATTCGATCAAATGGAGAGTAATGAATAGATTGCTGATCTGAGAACTTTGAAGGCTGTTTGAGTAAGCAGAATCAACGAATCCGATCGACTTGTCGTCGGCTTGTTGTTACAAGAACAATGCGACGTCGTGTTTCCAGGTTGACATTGACACGGTACTGGTTGGTGGTTAAGTGGGCCTGATTAAGTTCAGGAAAAGGTCAATCGTCAGTAGGCTGGCCCTGGCCCTGGCCCATGACCAAGCGGCCGAATATAATTCTAATTCTAAATTCAGTACCGAATGTTAGCTTAAATAGGCGTTTTCTTACTGCAGTCAGCAAATGTGTATTTTTTAGGGAGAATGACACCGGCACATTTTGATATTTGCCATTTAATTATTAGGTCCTTTAATATGTAGAATATTACATACAAATCATCTAAAATTTGTACGTGCATAACACTTAAATTCTGTCGTCAATGTTCGTTAATGATAATGCACAAAATTGTCTCCGTGCGAGTTCAACAGTCAAGTATACGTATAGTCGCAATCAATGAACAATCACCAAGCAATTAATTAGAGAATAAGTAATCAACACATGGGTTTATAGTGGTTCGGCCATGGCCTACGTCCACTTTCTTGAATGGCGACGATGACCGGCGATCTTTATTAATGTATTGGAGTACTCCGGAGAGTTTACAGAGAGGGAGAGCGAGAGAGAGAGAGAGCAGGGTGAGTATGAGTAAGTGGATCGGAGGCGTAGTGTGCGTAGGGATCAAGGTCCTGCCTCTCCGTGTGGAGAGGGGCTTACATTATATAGGCAAGGGTTAAGGCGGTGAGGCGGTGCCGTGAATGAGAGGAACTCTATTATTTTGGTAAGTACGATTTAGGTAAGAGATCTCCGTATCCCGTCTTTCTCGCCCTCGTGCTCCTATTCAGTCGGAGGCGGACTCTCGGCTGAATTTTTGACTTGACCGTCGTTGTCTTGGATTCGGACTCATATTGAGGTGGACTCAAGACTAAGCTCGGAGTTGGAGTGGACTCGGTCGTCTTGGACTTGAGTAAGGAGGCCGAAGGAAGATGGAGGAGGGGACGTCCGAAGGGGCAGCCCAAGCCAGTGCCCAAGGGGGCCGAGCCAGGCGGCGCCCAAGGGGGCTGCCCTGGGCGGCGCCCCAGGGGGTCCTGGGCTAGGCCGGTGTCCTCTTCTTGATGCCTTCGTCTTGATGTCTTCCCTTGATACCTTCCTCATCCATGGGTCGGTCCAGTTTAGATTTGAATTTTCTCCACTTGGTGGGCTTTGATTGGGCTTTCTCGGCTTATCTTGATTGGGCTCGGCCCGGCTAAATTCGGGCTCGTCAGTTAATATATCCGTTAATAAATTACACCCATTAAAATTTGTAAACGTGTAATACTTAAACCGCTCAAATTTAAAATGTTATATTTAGATAAAAAATATTTCACTCAAAGATAGTATATCAAATATTTTAAATTTATAACGAATATTCATATTCTATATGACATTTATTGAAATAAAATCAAAAATAAAATTTTAATTTTTTTAAAAAAAATCGTAATTAATATATAATTATACTATTTATTGACACAATAAAACATGAATTTTGTTTATTAAATTTGTAATATTTGATATTCTATCTTTGATTGTAGTATTTTTTTGTATAAATATAACATTTTAAACTTGAGAAATTTAAGTATTATGCTCTTACAAATTTTAGAAGATCTGAGTGTAATCTGCTAACAAATATACTAATGGATATTAATGACAGAGATCTAAATATTACACACATAAAAACTTTAAGGGTCTGCATGTAATACTTAAAATATTAAGGGGTCTGAGTGTTTAAATAACAAACTTTAGGGGTTTTGGTGTAATTCTCTTTATTTTTTATTATAATAAATATAAATAAATAAGTTGAAATATTACTAACTGTAATACTAGATAGATTATTAAATATAAATTATAAGATTAATTGTTAGAGATATAATTAATTCAGATTATTATTTTGCTTTATATTTTAAGAACTTATGTTATAGCATATGAATTTTAACTAATTTATATTATTATATTTAACAGTCAAATTGTATGAGATAAGACGTGAAAAGTTTTCTCTCTCTAAATACTAAATTTTTATATTTTTTAATTTCAAATAATTTTATGTAATTAAATTTTCCCATGTATCATATTGACTACTATCGTTACATTTGAATTTGTTATTATCTTTGATAATTATTTTTTGTTTTATTTTTGAAATAAATTTATATATTAATAAATATTATTTTGACTTAATTTAGAGAATTAATTAATTATAGGTGCTTGATTAAAAATGAACTTTATTTAACATTAAAAATCACAATTAAAATTTAATAATTTTATTGAAATAAGTTCAGTGTAAGCCTGTATGATAATGACCTGACAAACAATGTTATCAAAACCAGACCGGTCATCGAACTGACAAGGGGACCGATTCACTGGTTCAACAATTGGGTCAATGGTTTACTGGTTCGAATGTCATGACGGCGAGTTTTTAAATAAATCTCACTCTCTTTTCTCTCTATATAGATATATCCATAGATCTATGTATATATGCATCAATATGCATAGATCTGTATGTATGTGCATATATAATGATAAATCTGTGTATGAGTGGTTGTGTGTGTCTTTGTCTGCTTATGAGTGTGAGTGTGTTCCTGCTTGTGTGTGTGTGTTCTAGCGTGTGTAGGTGTGTGTTATGTACTAAAAGATGACACTATAAGATTTTGTATCGATTAACTCAAAGGGATTTTCCATGCCCATAACATGTTTGGTAAAATGTCAGTTAGAAAATTTAGATTTGAATGATAGATTGAGATGTTAGTATGTATTTGGCTTAGGGTATGATAGCCTTTTGGTTGCAAATGCTTAGAATAGTTGTGACGATTTATTAATCGCAGTCTACAATCTTCGGTTGATAAATGAACTGTTATGCATGCGTTGCTGTTGAACTCTGTTTTCCCATATAACTTGTGATTTCACACTTCTTGTGAAGTAGTTATTGGAGTTCAAGACATCGTGAGTTCTCAAACATCACACCTTTGATTTGGCCTTAAGATGTTGGAATACAAGTCTAGCTTTGAGAATTTTTTAGACATGGTCTTAAATTGGTCGACTCCATCATCTGAAAATAAATTCGAGTATGTTGTGTAAGAACTTATAAAAGTATGGCAGTACTCAAACAAGTAATTTCACAGTCAAATTGGCAAATTGGAATATACATTATTATAAACTTAATTTTTTTTTTATCACAAAAACTAGAATATTCAACACCTCAAATGCCTATCAAACTCACATTGTCACGTGTACAGATACATTGGTGCCATACAATGGAAGAGGTGAAGCAGCTCGAGAAGATGAAGTGGACTTTGAGGAATCTGTGTTGTAATTATAGCTCAGAGACTACTTTTGGCTGCTCTTGAATACATTGATGTCATACTTTAATGGTTGTGAATTACAAGGAGAAAAAGTAAATGAGGTCGAATTCGTTGGTTGGATATCTTGTATTATGCATTGGTCGAATATATTGTATTATGCATTGATTCTAGTTGCTCTCAAATGCATAATAACTTATGTGATTGAAACAATGAATTTTTATTTATTTTTTAAGATAAAATTAATATAAAATTAAAATATGTAATAGCAATTAAAGTGATTACCAAACATGTTTTGTATTATAGTTTTTAAAGATTTTTAAACAAAAACTGCAACCAAATGCGTTTCTATTTTATCATTTTATCACATAATTAGTCACAAAAATTGATTCTGTTTTGTTATAAAAAAAAGCATAAAAACAAAAACGTTACCTAACGCAACCTCAAATTTTCATTTTTTTTTAATCGACTTCAAACCGGTCCGTTTTTTAAAAATTGTCCGGATCACGATTTTCTTCAAAAAATTAGCCAATTTGGCAGTTTTTACCCGGTTCCCTTCTTTATGCAGTTTAACTAGTGAACCGGACCGGTTGAAGTCCCAGGTCACGGTTGAACCGGTCCGGTTCTGATAACATTGTTGACAAAGCCAAATATCCATATTAGTGGGGAGGGGGGAATATGAACGAAAGACTTACCCAATTGATATATAAAAAAATCTTTCAAACCTCCATTAATGAGGATTATTATCAAATGAAGAATTTTTAAGCTAAAATATATAAAAAAAATATTATGGTCCAAAACTTAACCACTACGTGAAAATTAAGAAATCAATATCAAATCAGACGCTATTTTCTTTGGTCAATATGTATGCATAAGGGTATTTTATATTTGTTTACTCAATTAAAATATATGTCATCGTAAATTAATTAAGGAAATAAGTGGATCACTAACCTACCAAAAATATTAAAAATTTATGGGCACAACATATGGACTTTTGAATTATTAAGAGGGGGGCAACATTCTTTAAAGCTTTGAACCTATAACAATACATAGATTTTTCCTCAAAATTCAGTGGGGGCAACCCCTGCCATCTAGTTAGGGGTGTTAATCAAATCGAGCCTTCCAAGTTCAGTAACGCTCAAGTTCGGCTCGTGTCATTTAAGGATTACTTAAACTAGACTCAAAGTCGTCTATCAAGTTCAAAATATTGTTTAAACTCGGCTCAAACCGAATTCGAGCCAAGCTGAAGCCAAAAATGAGTCATTAAACAAAATTCAAATCCACAAGTTTAAAATACCCAATCAAAAAAAATCACAAAAAAACACACAAATCTGAGAATAAAATACCTCTAAATCACAGTAAAAATATACAAACTTAATATATACAAGTGTATGTATATACTAATAATAGGTAACATAAATAAATAGATCATAGATAATGATTTTTCTAGGATTTGGATTAGGGAAAGTCGTGATGGTAAGCAAAAGGGGGGGAGAGAGATAGAGAGAGAGTTCATGCCATTGTAACTGAGATTGAAAGAGAGAAAAAAAAAAGGGTTAGCAGCTCAAGGGTTTTACTATTGAAAGAAGAGAAAGAGAAAGAGAGAGAAAGAGAGAGATGAGTCTGGCATGACAAACTTGTGATGGGTAGACAAAGACACAACATGATCTACTTTTTTTTGCTTATTTTTCTCATATGACCTTTAAATTTGCAATAATCTATATGTGTAGTTGTTTGACATATTTTTAGATTGTAGGTGTACCAAAGTTTGATTAGATTTAAAATCCAAACACGTACTACCTTATCTAATCGATCTGGTGTGAGGTTCTAGAAGAATGACTGTTCAACCAATTATAACGAAGCGTAAGATTACCTTTGTATCGTTTTCTATGTCTTAGGGTTAGAAGTTTAAATAATTTCTCAATTAATAGTGTAACGGACTGGAACGTAGAAAAAAAATTGGAATACAAAGAAACAGATAAACAAAATTTAAAAGACGTAACAAACATCGTATTTGACATGAAATTAAAGCTGTAAATATCACTGGAGTGATTGAATACAAATATCACTGGAGTGATTGAATACAGGAAAGAGTAAAATTGCTTAGAAAACAAATAAATAGGAGAAAGCGGTCGACTCTATATAGAATTTATTGTGTTTGGTCGTTGATCTGTTCTCTGTAGTCTTACCTTAGTTATTTATAGGGATGACTTTCAATCGTCAAAGTCATTTTTTTTGTCATAACTGTAATCATGACATTTTTCTCAAGATATGCGATGAATCAACTCTAACTAGCAGCTCATGATGTCGTGTCCCCTTGCTTATCAGGATTATTAGAGTCTCATTTTCTTAATCGTTCTGTCAAGTATGGCCTCTCACAGACTCTTTCATGATCATTGCATCTTCTCCACATGTCACCCTTAGATTTACTATTTTTTGGTATAAACAATATTATGTACAAGTAGAAAAAAAAATGAGTTATCTCATGAATAGTTTGAACTCAACTCAGTTTGGCTCGAATATTAAAACGAGCCTAAAAATTTATTCATATTCGACAAATTTTATAATAGGGAAATGTTTTTTGAACTTAAAATGTGGATTTAAAATGTAGATTTGATTAATCACAATCATTGAATAAATAGTTGGTCTCAATAAAATATTAGAACATACAATAAAATCAATAACAGTGATTGATCAAGTTTATATTTTAAGTTCATGTAATATTATTTTTTATATTATAAGCGAGCCAAGGCCGGGCTAAAAATGGAGCCGAGCCCAAGCCGCTTAAATTGTTTAACAAGCCTATACCAAACTAGTGGTCCAGTGGCTTTGCAGTGTTTCATTTAAAGTTCTCACTTCAAGATTCAATTCGCGGGGACTCCAACTACTCTCACTAGCAATTCTGTAGTATGAGAGTTAGGCTATGAGTCGGGTCGGCCTCAAAAAACGCCTACGTTTTTGACTGTCTAGCTAGGCCTGACCAAAAAGCCCAAATTCCAATGGGTCACCCATTGCCCAAAAGCCCAACGGGCTAACAGGCTCGGACGAATAGGGCCTAGGCCGTGGTTTTTAGGGTTCGGGTCCGGTGGGCAGGCCAATTAAGTAGCCTGTTAGCCCAATAGAATATACATGTTGGAAAATAATTAGATCATATTTCATAATTGTACTAGCTATACCCTGTGACTGAAGTCACTATATACTAAGTTATGATACTATGCATGTATTAGAGTGTGTTTATAACTGGACTGTGTATATAATGAGTGTGTGTTTGTATTGGGTTTGTGCAATTTAGGTAGAAAATATATTCCCTATAAGTTAAAAAATGTAATTATCTTATTATATAGATTGTTTATTTTATATTTGATCTGTAACTTTTATAAGAGTAAGACTTACAAATGATTAACAGTTGTGCAGGTGTCATCTTAGTTGATATGGACTCAATTTGTAGTAATGCAAAAAAGTCTCACTCATCAATCAATTTATAATGTAACATTGTTACTCTGCATGAATATTTGTTAAATTCAATCAATATAAATAATTTTTTTCATATCAATTTCATGTAATTGATGTCTTTTTATAATTTTTATATAAAAAATATTTCTTTTGATTTTTTTTTACATAAAAAGTCCATTTCAAGCCCATACGGCCCGTCCCATATTTAGCCTAATAGACTGGCCCACGGATGAGCTATGGGCCTTAAGAACGCCTAACGAGCAAGTCCATTCCAATCCGTAACTAGTCAAAGCCCAGAAGCGAGCTATGGGCTGAAAATTCCTAACGAGCGAGATATGGGCTGAAAATTCCTAATGAGCAAGCTAGGGACTTTTAAAAATTTAGAAAATTTGGAGACTGGTCCTCCTATATAAACTTGTTTGGACTTAAGTCCATTAAAAAAATTTATTTGTTCTGAAGTCCGTTTTTTGTCAATTTTACCATACTATCCCTTCTTTTTAGAAGTGAAATAAAACTAAAAATTAAAAACTCCTAAATCTTAGGAGCTTGATTAACATTAAAATCTTTTCTCTCTCATATTTATCTATAACCATATATAGGTTAATAATTTGATTAACATTAAAAAAATTTCTCTCTCTTATCTATCTATATCTATATATAGGTCATGTATATATATACCTAACCTATATATACTAAATTAAGTAACATAAACAATAACACACTAAAAAAAAAACAGTAATATGAACAATAACATAATAATAAAAAATAGTAACATGAATTTGAATATATAGGTTATGCATATATATATTAAGACTAAATTGGAATTCATGAATAGTAACATATATACCTAAATTAAAATTCATAAACAGTAACATTCCCAACAAAAATGGTAACATGAACAATAACATAATAAAAAAATAGTAACATGAATTTGAATATATATATATATATCGGCTATAACTTTTCTTACCATAGCACTGCCATCATCGCACCTCCCGAGTAATGTCAATCATCACGTTGTCATCACTTCCACAACAATGCTCACCACTATCATCACCACACAAAAACTCATTCAAGTTTCACTCCGATAGCTTATTTTTACTCCATACCACCTCCACCACTATACTTGTATCATCTTCATAACAACCCGACATATACATATATATATATTAATATAGAGAGAGAGAAAGAAAAAGAAAGAGTTTTGAATTTGATATATATATAAAGAGAGAGAAAGAAAGATTTGAATTTGAATTTTAAATTTATTATGAAGATTTTATTGAGATATTTTAATTGATATTAAATTAAAGAATAATAATTTTTAAAATAAAAAATTAATTTAATTTCCTTTCAAGGAACGATATTTTTGAGATAAAAAAAATAATAAACTTAAATCATTTAATATAATTTTAAACATAAATTTTACTCATTATAAATTTTTTTATAAGATTTATCTTCAAACAAACAAGGACATCTAAAAAAACACACTTTCAATTAAAAAATTTTGAGGAGCGAGGTATGGGCCGAACGGGGCCCGGTGCCGAGGTCTATGTCTAGTTCTTCATAGATTCGGATTGATATGAAGACGCCGAGAAAATGAGTTCCACCTCACTTGTCACTTCAAACAAAAGATATAGATGACAAAAACCTCGTGCGACCACCCTAACTTTTGTCGTGAACCCAGCACACAACTCCTCCCCGTCTCCGTCTCCGTCCCCGTCCTCTCGTTACACTTACATGCAAGGAAAACAGACTACTACTCTGTGGTCGCATATCCGCATTCCGCCCATGGATTCTCAAACTAAACCAACCACCACCAACCTCACTATATACATACCCTATCTTCCTTATTTCCTTTTATCTCTCTCATTGATCTCAATAGCAACACTCAGATCTCTCCAAAATGGCTCTTCGAACCCTCGCGACAAGGAATATCAAAGGCATACTAGGGCTACGATTTCAGCAACAATACCGCGGCTTGAAGTCCGTTTCGCTTCCCGATCTTACGTACGACTATGGTGCTCTTGAGCCTGCCATTAGCGGAGAGATCATGCAGCTCCACCACCAGAAGCACCATCAGGCTTACGTAACAAACTTCAACAGAGCTTTAGAGCAGCTCGATCAAGCCATGGCCAAGGGCGATTCTTCCTCCATCGTCAAATTGCAAAGCGCCATCAAATTTAATGGCGGAGGTTCAATTCTCTCTCTGTCTCTCTCTTTAATGTTTCGATTTACATATGGTCTCCATACAGCTTCAATATGTGGCCACATTTTGTTATACAAGACTATTGTTGCTTTTCTCTACTCTTTTTTTCTGATTAATATCTCCAATTAGCATTTGTTTTTTAGTACCTGAATTGACCTAGAATAGCTGTTCTTAGCGAATGAAAAATAATCTGATGCACTTCTGGATTCGTTAACATCGGAACAACATTTGAGTTCAGCGAATGTGCACAAATCTATTGATTGCTACCGAGTCAAGGAAACGTACCATTACTTGTGTTCATAAATCGCCATGTCTTTTTTTATATTGCAGAATCTAATTATAAAATGGTGAAGTGACATCTTTCAGAGACATCTAAATGGGAATTGGCTGCACAGTTGATGATATAATCTGATTGATCAACCAAAACCTTGAACTACGGTGGTTATTTACGATCAGGGGTCAAAATTGAGTTTATAATGACCAAACTTTGCTTTTCTATTGATTAACGAGCAGTAAGGCAAAAGGGAATCCATTAACACAGCTTAGGAGTATTTGTCGGAACAGAGTTACAGAGGCAATTGCAGGAGGAAAAAATGTTAAATGTTTAGCTTAAACCAATTGACGGATGCTAAAAGTATATAAACTAATCATTATCATCTGCAATGCTGCGGAGAGGGTGGTTGTATTAATTCAACACGTGTAAAAATGAAATTTCAGTTGAATTAAGTGTTCTTGATGCTGCATATACATATGTACACAAAACTGGCATGGTGCATCTTTATGTGGAAGGTCTCTTGCCTACTTTATGATCAAGTTGATATTTCACTGGTAGCGTGGACTTTGGTGTGGATCTAGCTGTAGTTGTCAGCATTCTGTTCTGGGATTATCTAATCGTTAACATCATGCTTTATGTCTAATTCTTGGCTTAGGAAATGTTTGATTTAATGTGAATGATGTTTTCAAGCAGGTCATATCAATCATTCCATTTTCTGGAAGAATCTTGCCCCTATTCATGTAAGCTTTTTTCTTTTAGCCTTCCTGCTGTTGCTTGTTATGCTATTTCATTTAATTTATAACCTTAATGGACTTATATTTCAAATACATCCAGGAAGAAGGTGGTGAGCCTCCTAAGGGCTCCTTGGGTTGGGCTATTGATGTACACTATGGTTCTTTGGAATCATTGATAGAAAAGATGAATGCAGAAGCCGCTGCTTTACAGGGCTCTGGATGGGTGGTAATTTCTGTATCCTGTTTATTTATTATACGTTTTCATATGTTCTACTTGGTGTTATTTTCCTGAATGTCTCAGAATATGATGCTTTTGGTTTTCTGGGTTTCTATCTATGTTATTTGTTTCTGACTTGGCAGTGGCTTGGTTTGGACAAAGAATTGAAAAGGCCTTTGATTGAAACCACTGCAAATCAGGTATCCTAAATTAGGCACTTAACATTGATTCTGCTCACTCCTGCTGGAATTGCTCAGCTCATGCTCCCTTAATATTTAGGGATCATGTGACAAGGTTGTATGTTAAATAATTACTTTTTGATTATGTAGTGACATAACCTTTTATGCTTCAAAAAAAGAAAAAATCATTGTTAAGTACTCTTAAGAATGTATATTTGCTTGAGAATGGGTTCCTTAATTGTATCTTTTCTATTACAAAAATTATTTATTGTTATATCCGGGGGATTATGATACATAGTCTCTGATTCCCACCCACCCCTTCGTTTTCTTCATTTATTTTGTTAGGGATTGGATCATTTCTTACAGCATGTTTGCTATTGGTTGCGTTCCTAAATTGCGGCCTTGTTTTACTTGGTCATTGATTTTTTTTTCCCTGAACCGTTTCACATTCATATCGTCCTAGTTATGATAGCTTGAACTCTGCTGCAGGATCCACTAGTTACCAAAGGACCAAATCTGGTTCCTCTGCTTGGCATCGATGTTTGGGAACACGCGTACTACTTGCAGGTAATTCTTTATGTCTACCTTTTTTTGCACTGTGCATGTGGCTAATATTTGGTTGTTTCATTATATTAAGTTGGAACATTTTTTTTTTTTGGTCGTAAAGTTGGAACAATTTGAAAAGGCAAACATAAGGTCACTCTTTTACCACCCACACCCCTTATCCCCTTTTCATGTGTTTTGATAATGACATGAATGAATAAACAAGCATATGGGATATTTATGATATTTCATCTATTTAACTTTTTTTTGGTGGCAATTGGGCACTAATGAACCATTCAATTTGAAACTAATAAGATTTCATGTTGTGTCTTGAATAGATTTTAATGAATCATGCTTGCATGTAAAAAGTGCTGCCATACAAAAATTGTTTTTACATGTATCCCCTTATATGGTTTCATCAGGAAAAAAAATGCTTCCAGAATTTTTTTATCATTGCATCAGACATTGACTTGTTTATCGGCTGTTGCCGTTACAATCTTCTCTTTTTTTACATGCAAGTTGATACATACACTTATTTTCACGATGCAGTACAAAAATGTTAGACCAGATTACTTGAAGAACATATGGAACGTCATGAACTGGAAATATGCCAGTGAAGTTTATGAGAAAGAATGCCCTCAATGAAGAATTCACTACCCTCAAGAATGGGCTTAGCTGTCAAGTTTTAGACAGAAAGAAGAACGGCTTTACATGAAATAGATGAGGAGTCCCCTACTGTACTGTGGGGTTGCCTGCATTTGTTTTTCCTTGTATGGAAAATGAATAAACTACTGTAAAATCTCTGGTTATCCTAACTCCTACCGCGTGTAAACATTTCCCCTTTGTTCTTGTGTATTCGAATTGTCAAACTATTATGTTGCGGACTTTTAACTGCATCGATTATGTCATGTTTCCATAATGCATGTTGTGAAGGTGGTGTAAGTTTTGCAGAACCCAATATTGATGTAATCATCTTTGGTAATCCTGTATCAAATCAAAAGATTCTTCGCTACTTAAATCGTGTAAGAATGGCAATTTGTGGAGCCAAATTTTAAAAAAATAGCAAATGTGGCTAGCAATTTGTACTTGGAGTTTTTACCACAAATGAGATTTAAGCTTTTTATCCCCCACCAAGGTTGCTAGCAGTCTCTTGCATAATTCACAAATTTCCCAGCTTATGAGCATATTGCAGGATGCCAAGAATTCGATTAGGTTAATGTTGTAGTTCTGGCACCACCAATGCGGTTAAATGTGCACGTCTCAGGATTCAGTTTTCATCTCATCTCTTTGAACAGAGTGATATGCTGGCGAGCCCATTTCAAGCCCGCACAAGACTAACATCATAACATGTTCTTTTTCCGGCCAGGGTTGAGACTTGCACGGCAGCTTTCACAGCCACTCACTTTTATTAACACAACCAATTTGCCCAAGAATCATTCATCAGTTTCGGAGATCCTTTGCAATCCTAATACATTCTACCATGGGGCAGTTTGTCTTAATCGCGTTGGAGGCAATGTGTGATCTACTAGCAGCATATCCCTCCTGCAACCATAACCACCAAAATTATGTGCTAAAAACAGGTTCTAAATGTAAAATTTCACAGTATAACCAGCTAAGGAAACAACGGAACCAGGAAAACTAATCGCAGGTAGTATAAAGAAGAAGTTCAATCAGCCCTACTCTATTTTTGAGTTTTTCAGAATCCATTTCCCTATGGTTTGGCATCATGATTAAGGCTGAAAATTCATGGTCAAATTTCTGAATCGTCAAAATTGAGGATATTCTCAAGTAGATTACAAGTACTACTCTAGAGTAGATAGTACCTTGTGGATGGTGCTCATGAAGGTCCCAAGTGGAGGAGAATTCACTTTCGCACGACTTGCTACCTGAAAGAGTTATAGAGAAAAACTAAGTAAAAATACTACTAAAACTTAATATGGCACAAGCTACAATTTGATGATTAAATCCCACTGAAATCAAGAAGCTAAAACATGAAACTATACAAATTTAACAAGAACCTCGTCCAACTTGATGTATCCCGATGGTAATCTGGGGTCACTTTCATCGATCATCAGATTTAGTAGCTTTTCAAGATCTTTTCCCATGCCATTGCCTGTCCATCCCCATTGTTCAGCCAAATTTTGCATTTCGGTAACATAGGTTTCACTGTGAAGAGGTCCCGTCCAAAGAGGCCCTGAAACAACAAGCGAATTGGGAACCTGAAAAGAAATAACGCAAACTTAGAATTTCTTCTAATGACTGATTTTCCAAGTAACGTGGAATTAATCACGGTGACCAAACAAGCTCAGGGATCATCAGATGGCTGTGAATGCGCAGAGTTCAAAGAATCAACAAGGCAAAAGGTTGGTGAACTAGAAAACGTGAGTACCTAGGAAGTACTCCATATGATGTTAATTGGTCCAAGATATCAATAAATACATCTGAAGCTCTGGATTTACTTTGTGTGAAAGCAAAGAACAAAAGGATGACGACATACATTTGTATTACAAGGGCAACTGATCTGACCTAGTTCTGTCCATGAAAACTCTTGAGAATTTCCACACTCAATGCAATAGCCAATGAAACTGTAATGTCTGTTACAAACAGTGCAGCTAAGTATACGGAATCAACAAGACGACAACTAAATCCATGTGTTTTGAACAGTGTCAGAACCAAAGATCACCTGCTACTGGGAAGTTTTCCTCGGTTCACTTGAAGCAAAACCCTGAACACCGGTCCATGGTACGAGTAGTAGGAGAAAAGTGGTACAACATGATAACCTAGTACAGACGCTTCTCGCACTGCCCCGCCTATAAGCATTCGCAAACCAAGCTCATTGGCAAATGGCATGGGGCGAACATATGCTCCGTAGGCAGCTAAAGCACTAGAATAACACAAAAAATCTCCAATTATAATATGCTATTGAGCAAAACAATCAGACATTAGCACAACTGCTATATATATCAACTAAAAATGCTAACTACATAAACCAAGCTGCATCATAAGAACCCCTTTTTGCACTCAAATCCTTCGAGTCGTGAGCATCGTAATTCCATTTTTTTCAGGAGTGTCCTTGGCTCCTCTCCTCGAGCATTTGTTAGTGAAAAATATCGCATACAGATTTATCCAAAATTTATTCAACAGCTGCAAATAGGCTGATCGATTAACATAACAACTACTCTGTGAGGCAATTAAGCAAATATAAAGTGATCAAATTCCAGAGAAAAAAGAAAGAGAGTAATGTGACGCAAAACTCACTGATGAGGCCGATGACCGCCAGCAGAGTACCCATCAGTGTTAGTAATATACATCAACCCACCCAACTTCACAGCACCAATTGCAGACCTCAAGAAATCCGAGTCACTCCCAAAAGAATCAACATCAACAAGATCAAAATAATCTCTTCGCAAATAACACTCCGTCATTACCCGACTCGCATCCAAATGTGTGACCAACCATCTCGTCTCTCCCCCAAAACTCCTCGAAAATTTCGATAAATTCGACGAAATAATACTCCCGTACTCGTCGTTAGCATCATTTGCCAACACAAAATCAGCATTTGCCTCGGCCAAGTACCGAAGAGAACGAATTCCACATCCACACATTGCGTCAAGAACCCGAATACTGTTCTGGGATTTCTTGTATAGGGCTGCGGCGAGCACGCCGAGGTCACGGCCGGTGGCGCTTTCATGGCGGAAGAAGGTGTCTCCGGTGTCGAATTCAAGACCCCTTTCGGTCTGGATTTCGGATTGGCAACTGGGTTTCGGTGTGGAAGTGATGTGAGAGGGATTATGGTGGAAAATGAAGGGTTTTGCTTTGGGGTCTGGGTTTAGGGTTTTGCGAAGGAAAGAGTAAGAGGATAAGGGCTTAGGAGAGAGAGAAAACATGGCGGGAAGTGGTTGGGTGGGTTTTTCTTTGTTTTGGCGAAATCTGTTAGACAGCAGATGTGCTTATCAAAAATATTTTTTCTCTATGATAAAAAAAAAATTATCTGAATTAATTTATGAAAATAATAAAAAATATTGAATTAATATATCTCACTAAAAAATTTAATAAAATTATTGATTCGATAATATATTTTAATTTGAAAAATATATTTGTTATAAATTTATAATACTCAATTAGGCGTGGCTAATTATTTTTCCATAATAGAGCATTCCAAGTTTTCATAAAATAATTTGTACTTTGGAAATAAAAAATATAAAAATTGATAGAAAACACTAAAAAAAGATATTTAAATACTTGTAAGTAGGTATATCCATGGGTTTGGCCCGGTCGGGG
>CM042185.1:4737286-4761088 GCA_023539305.1 Ilex asprella
CTTTTAAAAAGTTTTTAACTTAATATTTTTATAAATGATATATTTTTGAATTAAAAGTAAAGTCAAAATAGGGAAAAAATATATAATAAATACTTTTATTTGAAATTTTTTATTTAATATTTAAGTAAATAATGAATACTATCCTACATTACTCAACTTAGTATTTAAGTAAATAATTTCTTTTTTTAGAAAAAAATGTCACCTTATTTTTAATTGTCAATTTTTTTTCAAACAAAGTGGATAGACTAGCAAGTGAGCTGGATAGCCTGGGTAGGTGGGATTCTTAGATTAAGTTTTAACGAATTTTTGCAAGTGGGTTAATGGGTTGGACTTTGGGCAAGATAATGGGCTCAGGGGCAAGCCTAAGTCTTCTCTTTAATGATATTGAACTCGAGTAAACTAATTATCACACCTATTAAAGTCCGAACTTATTTTTTTGAGCCGAATAATGGGTTCTGTGAACCAACCCCGATCTGTGAACACAAAGATTTTTATAATAAGATATAAAAATTCTAACATTTCTTATATTGGTTAGTGCAAAATAAAAAATACCACGAAGATTGGTGGTTTAGATATAAGATAGGTCACTGTAAAATGGTTTTGGTAATGATCATCTAAGTTCAATTCATGGGTAGTAGTTGTATTGATCTAATGTTGAATTATTTATAACGACTTGGTTAGGGTTAAGTCAAGCTATGAAGCTAATTATCTTTGGAAAGTGTGCAGAGTTACCATCTAAACTCCTTTGAAAGTAAAAAAATAAAAATAAAAAAGTGGGGAACCAAAAAAGTACTTAAAAAATTACATTTTAGTTTAAAAGAATTACACTTAGATCCTTTCAACTTTATGATATTTGAAATAATACAATAATCTCCTTGAAATTTGTACTCGCATAACACTTAAATCTCTATTATAAATATATTCGTTAATAAATTACACGTAAATTCCCCTGAAGTTATACGCATATAATATTTAGACTTTTTAAATTTAAAATGTTATACTTAGACTAAAAATACTTTAATCAAAGACAAAATATCTAATATTTTAAATTTTATGACCAAAATTCATGTTTATCATTTATTGAAATAAAATAAAATTTTCAAATTTATTTTTTTTAAAAAAATTGTAATTGATATACAATTATATTATCTATTAGAATAAAACTAAAAAATTAAATAAGGGGTTTCCGTCATTCATAATAGAACATGAATTTTACAACAAAAATTCATGTTCTATTATGTCATTTATTGAAATAAAATCAAAAATAAAAATCTATTTTTTTAAAAAAATTATAGTTAGTATACAATTATATTATCTATTACAATAAAACTAAAAAATTAAACAAAATGTCAAACTATAATGGACACAATATTTTTTAGCTTTAATTGAAGTAGTTTGATATTTTAATTTTGTCATTTAAACTACCAAATTAAATTTCAATAGACAATATAATTGTAGATTAATTATGATGTTTTAAGAAAAAAATGAATTTTTATTTTATTTTATTCAATAAATAATACAATAAAACATGAATTTTAATTGTAAAATTTAAAATATTTGATATTCTATATTTGATTGAAGTAATATATATTTACAAACTTCAGGGACTCCCTATGTAATTTTTTAACAGATGTATTTATAACAATTGTCTAAATTTTACGTGCGTACAAATTTTAAAAGGTTTAATTGTAATATTTTAAATGTTAGGGGTCTGAATGATTAAGTGACAAACTTTAATTCATGTAGATGTAATTCCCTCTTTTAGTTTTTAATACTATAATTAATTTTTTATTTTTATTTTCATAACGTACAATAAATAGATTTGATAGAAAGAACGATCCTTTAACGGTCATCGGGGAGATTGTCTTCAAATTCTTGCCATATTCACCTTCATAAATTCCGGGTGTTCACTACGATTTGTAACCGCCAGAGGGTTTAGGGTTTCGTTTGCAAAACTCTCTCTCTCTCTCTCTCTCTGTGCGTGTGTGAGTGAAAAAATGTTGGGATTGCACGTTCTTGGGTCCAGTAATGAAAGTGAAGAATTGAAACGTATCAAAAAAGGCAGGACAAAGCACAAAAGAAGAAAGAAACCGCTGAGGTATTCAGTGAGGTACTTCCAAGTTCATACTTAATGTAATCCCCTTTTAGATTACAGACCTGTATTTTTGTAATCCTTCTTTTGTTCAAGATTGCAACCATCCTTCATTTATTGTACTTAGCAAATTCAAGATGGATGTAATCTCCTAATTGATTCCCCACTTATATTTACAATGAGACCCATATAATAATTATTGCTCATTTATTGTCTATTAGTTTTATATGGTAGTTATATTTCCACAATTCTAGATTATATCAACACTTAATAATGTGGAACATGCCAAACAATACTATCTTTCATGTGAGAATCTCAATTATAATATTTGGGTATAGAAGAAAACGCCCTGGAACCCACTGTGTTCATATGACCCTAGAGTTGTTCGAGCTAGAAAAACCTGATAATTGGCTTAACTCTTGCCTAAAAGGATGCGGTAGCAAATTGGATGGTCACAAGAGCCGTTAAGAAAATTATACTAAAAACTAGGTGTTATTGTCTGCTTGAGACTCGTGAGACTCATGGATCTTTCTTCAATTGGTGTGCATGATTCTGCAACTTTGACATCTATGCATTAGACTATTCCCTTAGTTTTCTGTGCATGTTTTTGATGAGATTATGCTGGATGTAATTATTCAGCGGACAATTTGAATTTAACAATGAATCTTTGAACTAACCGATTAATTGAGGCAGAGTCACTTATTATTCGGGGAACAGTTAACTACAAGATCACAGAAACACCTTTGAGTTTATTAAATTGCATATGATTGTATGCAAGATTTTTTTTTTATAGATTACACAGGGAATCAAAATTGTCGCGTAAGGACATAGTGAATTTGAGGAATCAATTAATACTTCAATGGAAGTAATGGGTTTTCTAGACTTTAGTGCTTGATTGAAAGAATAGATATAAATTCTAGAGGTTGATCCTATCCGTGGCCCCTGAATGGTTTGGACTCTTCTAAACGACTAATGGTATACAAAAACTGCAAATCTCTGTGGTATGTATCTAAGGATGACAAGTTGCTTCAGTATTGGAATGACAGGTAACAAGAGATTCCTTATAAGTTTACGCATTTAAATTTTATTGGCAGGGAGATGAAAAGATTTAGTAAAGGGGAGGGGCATTAAATTCACAGTTATCTTCATAATTCTAGTATAATTATTATTAGAATCAACAAGGGAAATTTATGAAATTGGTAGGAATGCAGCGATTGTAATTAATGGAAGCCATATTATGCTGTGAATTTGGAATGCAAGCAAGTTTTCTTCTAACAGAAATCCTAGTCCTGTAATTATTTTTTTACTCATCCTTTTTTATGCAACTGAAGAAAAACTCATTTTATTGGGAGGAAAACTCGACAACTTTTAGAGAAGTGAGACTCTACTCTCACTCTTTATTTTGTGGTCAAACTCAATCAAGGATTTTCCATGGGCTATATAGACTTTAATCAATGGCATATACATTTTCATGTTTCCCTTATAGTGCTCTTTCTGTGTTAATATTCACTTCCTTTTTGTCTTTTTGTTCACTCTGTCGGATTGCACTTGAAACTCTTTAGGGGAGTGAACTAAACCTTTACCTTTCCTTCCATTGTTTATTCCACCTTCTGTACTTTTTTTCCTCATTCTGTATCAGCTCACAAAGAGCCTTTCCTCTCATTTTCACCTGAAGCTGGAGATCCTTCTACCTTCTATCTTTTCGAAATATTCTTCACCTCTAGTTTCTTGAATAAGGAACCATAATTTTACACATTTTCCATAAATTTTTCAGTTGTTTTATAAAATTTGTTCTTAGGTTTGTGGTTGCTTTCCATAAAGCTCATTTAGTTAGAATTTCTTGTGAAGCCATCCCATAAGCTTAGCAAAAGTGTTCTTGGACCTCTGTTGGAGCACCAAATCAGCAGGCTGTTCTTCTATCCTTTACCAATGTCTCATTCTCTGGTGGAAGTTTTCTGCTTTAATTGCATTCTTTAGAAAGTCATCTGTTGATGACCGCTAGACAATAATCTCGACACAATTTTGTTCTGTATTGTAAGGCTGTCTTGAACACCAGTTCCAACAGCTCTTTCAGTCTTCCCAAAGAAGCTGTTATATTATTGCATGCTGAATTTTGGAGGTTTCTGATGCTGTTGATTGTTGAAATCATCACTGGGCATTGTATTTGTGAGGATTCTTTCGGGTACTGAGAGTTTTAGCCTGTTCTGTTATGGAAGATTTTCGGAAGTCTTATATATTTTCCCACCCTTCCTCCTATTCGCAATCCTCCTCCTCATCGTCAAATCAACACCCATTGTCTATTAGTGCTGAATGCTGGCTGGCAGCTGAAAATTTTACCCAACAGATACTATTTGTCATACAACCAACTATAATTTCTGAACACAAGAGGATGCAGGTTATTCACTATGTTCAGGAACTGCTTAGAGATAAATATGGGATTGAGGTAAGAAATCTTCTTCCCTATTTTTTATCCAAAACTGTTGAGAATAATGCTGAGCCTTTCTTTTCTTATGACAGTTTTCCTGCCCGCCTTTAGTCATATTTAAGTTCAAATTAGTATTTTCTGCATTCTTCTTTATTGGCTTTCATAGATGGATTCTTCAATACTGGTGGCTATGGGCAGCTTGTTTCCAAGGTTCTTTCATGACATTGCTACCTCATAATTGATCACTTACACCATAACAAATAGGGATGAACTTGCCACGATGTTCCTTCTAACAGGCTAGACTGTATCTCAATGGAAGACTTCTGAAGTGTAGGAACTCTATCGAATGAAACTAATAGGGACAAATAATATCATAAAATAAGATATTTTAGAAGTCATGGAGTAGCAAAAGTATTTTGATCATAAATAACTAAAATAAGCAATAGCAAGATCCTTAACAGACAAGACAGCCCTAATATGTTGTAGTGTCTATAGATCTATCACTAAAAGTCAATGAGGACTTGCATTGCTCATTTTGTTCCTCTTCATTAAAATCCTCCTAACGATTCAGTATGAAAGCTGTTGTATTAAGCACCTATTCTGGTTGTGAAAGATTTAATGGTCTGCATCTTTATTGATTGAACATTCTCAATGTAGACTGAGTTTGATTTAAGAGGTTTGAAAATAATAATTATTTCAAAGTTGGATCTGCTTGCAGTGAACTTTGAAATATAGGTACCAATAGTATGAAGAGTAGAAATAGAATTGGAGATATTGAGCTTCATTCTTCTGAATTTCCATCTTGATGAAGTATTTTATTGACAACTTAATATGCTATTGTTTCTTTACATACTAGAAATTTTGCCATTGCATGATGCAGTGGTATAAGCTTGGTTGTAGACCATTGGGTTGTGGGTTCAAATGCAAAAATAGCCACTTTCAGCAAATAATGGTAAGAGTTCATTTTTAACTTGTCTACCCCTCCCAAGTCCCAGCACACTTGATGATGGGGACCAATTAGGTAATAAATGGCCTTCTTTTGCACTTGACAGTTTATATTTCCTGGAATTATGTTTATTGTTCCTGTGCGGAACCAACTTTTGGATAGAAAAATAAGGGGTTCCAAGTCACAGTGAAGTACTTTTGACTTCTAGCTTATTTGGCCTGTATAGTTGTCTGAAGTTCATAAATATTCTTACTGACGGGTAAAATTTGTTCGACTATGTCAGTAGTTCATATGAGAGTAGTCTGAAATTGGCAACAGTATCACTGTATTTTCAAATATTGACAGCAACTAGGCTTTTAAGTCTTGTCATAAAAGGGCATTGATAATCAGCTTGTTAAATTATTTTGTCAACTCTATAGCAAAGAATATAAATAGTTTTCCATGGCAATAAAAGCAACTTCTTTTTTCTATGTTGTTTATTTTTTCTTTATTTGGAGGGGGAGATTTTTTTTTATTTCATCTTTCTGTACTTTTTTGCAGGTTTTTGCATTTGGTTCTGTGCCTCTGAAAACCTATCTTCCTGATGGAGATATCGATTTGACTGTTGTCTCCCATCAAAACACTGAGGAGGATTTAGAAAGAAATATCTGCAGTATACTTGAGGGTGAAGAGAAAAATGATGCCGAGTTTTTAGTAAAGGATGTCCAATATATTCCTGCACAGGTTTTCTTTTTCAACTTGATCTTTCCTTCTTTTTTTTTTCTGTTTTTGGGTTGATTTTTGAACTGATTGTATTTTGACTTAAGATACAATTTATAATTATCATCTCTCTTTCTTGCATTGATGTTTGTTTGGGATTCATTTTGTTTGCTCATGTAATGCCAACATTGCGTGGGACAACGATTAGTTGGTGATGATACTTGTTGATGGGAGTCCCCTTTTGTTTGATAAAATAAATGACGGTCTTTTAGTCTTACAAATTCAAAAAGATCCTTGCAGCATCAGCTCATAGGGATAGTTGACAGTTTTAGCCAGTCAAATGACCATATTTTCTAGCATGATCTGTACTTTTGGTTCGGTTTTCCCATCCCGTTAACCTCTTTGTTTATCATTTGGCAAAAGACTCAAAGATCATTCTTAAGTCGACTTCTAGACACTGTTGCTGCCACACAGTGATTGCACTTCCACCACCATTGGTACCCTAGTTTTCCTGTGGCGTTCATTTGTTTTGTTGTATGAGCTTTATAACTGAAATTCTCAGCATAATTTACCGTTATATGAGTTTTTCAACTGAAGCTCTTATACAGCATAAAAAGTTTTACCTTTAAAATAAAATTTCCTAGTTTTGCTTTTGTTTGATTCTGCATCTTGAAAGTGGCAATGGAATTTTTTTTTTATTTTTTATAATTTCATGCCCTTTAGATGTTTAACAAGTGCAAAGGTGTTGAAATAATTAAGTCACGTGGAATTCTGAAGATTAATGAATAGGTTTTGTTTATTTATGGTATTTACAAAATTTAACGAATAAGATGGAAAGTTCTAAGGAGTTTTCCCAAAAGGCAGACAAAACTATCTTCGACAGTTAGAGGAGTGAAAATTGATACAAATCGGTTGAAGACATTGAGATTTTCTGGGAGTATGAGTCTGTGCGTGACTACACAGTTAAGGAAAATGAAGATTCTCCAAGGGCCTCGGGTCAACTTGTTGCATGATGCTACAACTCATGCATTGATTTCCAACTTAAAGGTGGTAGGCCTTTATTTATTGCTTCTTGAAGGCCAGAGAAAAATGAAAGTGTTCTGGTTTGGATTGATATTCATGAGCTGCAGGTCTTGGAAAAGCAAAAGTTGATGTAACCAGTGCATCCTGACATGCACCGTGAGTGACTACACTTCGAAAATGGGAGGGGATGATGACCTTTATTCAGCTGTAGCAACACTATGAAGACTTTCTAACATTGACCATTTTGGGCTTCTCTTTCGGTTGATTTATATCAGGCCTAGCCCCTTATACTAGGAAGGTGTTCCAAGAGGGATAAACAAGCTGTTAAGATTTATTTATTCAATCAGCCTTTGATTGTGGAGCACATGTCAACATGGCTTCACATTGTGATGGGATACATACTTCCCAATACTGTGTTTATGTGTGTGCTCACATTTTTTTTCTTTTGGGCCTTTTTTTTTTGGGGCGGCGGGAGGGAGCAGAAGCGGCAGGTATCATAAGAAGAAAAAGATAAGATAACACTCATAAGAGAGAGACCAAAAAACTAACATAGATGTAATGAGTACCTTTGTTGTTTCATTATTGCCTGAGGAGGCTGTCCTCATGTTACATAGGAGCCAATGGAAGGAAAAAGCAATCAAAATGTGAAGCTTTTAGGAAAAGCTGAAGGGTTTTAAAGCAACAAAATAGTTTTCTTAGTTGAAACCTACTTTCTTCCTACCACCTTTTTCTATAAGGCCCTTTTTTCAATTAAATCAATCACATCTCGAACTTGTATTTCTCTTGCTGCTAGAAAACTTCCCATATCAGTTGTTTTAGAGCTTCCTCATAGAATGGAGGATTTATTCAAATTTTCCGCCCCACAAATTTTGTACATTTGAATGTATGTCCCTATCCAAGTTCTTGACCCTTTTGACCCTTATATTTTCTTATACAAAGATTTAGGGCATTAAATGATTTTTTCACAGTAGAGTGTGAAATGGCGGTGCAACCCATTTATACACCCCACATACGAGAGAATCATCCAACACAAAATATATGCGATCAAGCTTTCTAAAAAAAACTTACTCGAAGAGCTTTGTAGCAGAATCTATAAAAGCTCTGCATAATCCAAAATAAAAAGATAGTTCAACCCTAGTTGTCTCAGTTTGGGAAGAGTCAATCTCATGCCCATCAAAGATTTCCTGTACTCCTCTCCCTTCAAATACTTCACACCAAACACAGTGGTCATGTCCCATAAAGTTTGAAACTCTTCCCAACTTGGGTTTCTTTATTTGTAGCATTTTATTTGCCAACCTCGGTTTTATCCATCATATGCCAAACAAGTAGAAGATGTGCTCTACAACTCTCGAGCCACCTCGGAGAAGTGGTTAGAAGTCTCCTGAGCTTTTTGCTCATACAACACCGATAGTCAATTATGTGCCATAGTTTGTCAATAGTAGGGATTGACTCCAAGAATTGACAAAAAGGCACCTTTTGAAGGGCTCCTTTATGTAAAATGGATCTCTAAGGCAAAACCAGATTGATGCACTCTCTGAGCTAGTTCTAGTCTGATCACACTATGTCAGCTCCAGCTTGCCCTTCCTTCAGTAGAGATATTTCGCACGATATTGGGATTATGAAATATGATTATTATAATGATATAATCACACCTGTCAATGTACTTGAGCCTTTCGTACGCTAGAAGCATCATAATAGTTACTATTGATAAGCCATGTGGCATTGTTATTTGCATTGTGAGGGATGTTAATACAGATGCACGCGCAAATATGGACATCCTATATGAAACATTTGAGCATGGGTCTGGAAAGGTCTTAGTATATTTGTTTTAAGTTGATAGAAGATGAAATATGACAACCATAATTGAGGAAGTTACAATAAGCAAGAGGAGTCTTAAAGAACAATTGGAAGATGGTATAAGATTAACTCTTTATGTATATCTTGTTGCTTTGAAGATGTTAAAATAAGATCTTGTTAATGTTTGGGTGGGCGAAGAAAAATTAACAAGCATGAGCAAGCGGTGAGGTCAAGGTGTCTTTGATATAGCTGGAGGAAAACAGCCAAATGTTTGGCACAAATTGTTGTTTCAGTTGACTCAGAAATGGAAGTGTATTGAAAACACGAAAAATGCAATAAATACGAGAGAGAAAGTAAATATGCACACATATTGGAAACATGTAGCATAATCTATTATGTGCACAAACAAACTGAATACCTTCCAAGCTTATGCCATTCACTTTAGTATTCTAGGATGGAACAAAAGGAGTATGTGCACATGTGAGTCATAAAATAATGCCAAATAAGTCATCATTAATCTAAGACCTATATGAATAAAGTTGAGGTAAAATTTTAAAGTGACATTTGATTAATAGCGATGAAATATATTGAATCCAAGAAGCACATACACCTTATTTGGTTAGAGTGTTGTATCGGACACGTCTAGAATACGGACAATACGATCAGGCTCAGACACGTGTCGAATACATTAAAATGAGTGTCTGATTTTTTTATTACTATTTGTTTCCCACACACGTTTTAAACACGTTGGGGACACATGATCAATATGTAGGGGAGACGATACCAACAGTACGAAACACTTAGTTTCCCACCAAGTATGGACTAGACTAACCAAGTGGCAATGTAGTTGGTGACTTATCATGGTAGTCGAGCAAGTGCTTAATTTTGTCAATCAAACTTCTGACATACTAAAGGTAATAGAATCATGTAGTCAATATGTACACCCACTTGACTACTATTCATTAACATGCTCGTTTTCAAGTTCTAGTATGTTACAAGATAAATAGGAAAATAAATGACTAATTGTGACTGAATGTGGTAGACAAATGTTCATAAGGCCAATGCACCTCAATTAGTTTTGCCTTTATTCTTTTGAAGGTTAAAAATGAAGTGAAAGAAGATATAGTTCATGGTGAAGAGTTGAGTACATATTTTTTAATTTTGTTGATGCAAAGAGTGGCCAAAATGAAGGCGAAAGAATGCAAGACCAACCAATGCAATCTGTAAGATGAAAGCCCATGGGTGGTGAGACATCATGCAAGCAATTGAAAAGCAAAAGTGTTATGAGTAATTTTTGTTGCACCATCTTGGAGATTTATACCTTATCAATTAAAAGCTTCTTGTCGCAAGAAGATTAAACTCTATTTCAGAGATTGGACTCATGAACGATTATAGCTTAATAGATAGGGGATTTGTTAAAAGTAGGTTTCCGTGTACTAAAGTAAATTTGAAAGATTAAAGGAGGAGGATCGAGACCACATAAAATCCCCAAAAGGAAGAACCATAAAAAGAGAATAAATTTAGAAATTTGATGCAAAAGGGCCAATTTTTTTTAAGAGTCTGATGGTCTTTTAATAATAAATTTAGTTTAGAATTTTTTTTGTGAGGGTTATTTTTGTGGTTTCTGGTTTTTATAACGTGGGATGTCATAGTGAACTTTTTTATAAGCTTGATAGCATTTGAGTAATATTTGATGTTTGTGATGGCTTAGATCAGGCTTACGTCTTCTACCTTGGCTCTAGATTAGCTAGCCACCAAGTTTACCTGATTGCATAGTTTTAGCTTTCATGCTAGAGTCCTCAATGGGTTATTATTGTTGTTTGGAGTATTTAATGGTATATCTTTTGCTAGGTGATGCCTAATAAGCCTAGATAAGAGTGCCTAAGTTTTTCCCCTCTTGTTCTTCTCATTTTTTTTTTCAAACCTTGTTCCTTTTTAAACTGTAGGATCGTATGAATCTTTCAATATCTTCAATGCTTTCATTGTGAAATAACATTTGTTCAATTGTTGGAAATTCCCAACAATCTTGAGGACATATATTGGAGCTCTTTTTTCCTTTTTTGGAGATTGCCAACTAAAGTGAATGGTTATTGTAACGTCCATGTTTGCCAAAGAGTAATGAGGGTTTGAATGTCAGAACTAAATAGTTTAGAAAACCCGTGGCAAAGCAATTGAATGAAAATCACACAAATGCTAATTAAGAGTAAAATCGGCTAGTAAAGGAATATTTGTACGAAACGAAGAAATAGTTGGAAACTAAGGAAAAAATAGAAATTAAGGTATTAGGAAAAAAATAATTATCGTTTTAAAAGTTTATTGAAGTAACAATTATAGTTTCTCTAAATGTTATATCTTTATTCGGGGTTAAGGTAGGATCTTAGAATCTTCTGAAAAAAAAAGTTAGGATCCTAGAAATTTTAATAAGATTAGATGAGGAAAAACAATAAAAGAATTGGGGTGTTATGTTAACTTGAAATTATTTGTATTTCATATTGAATTAAGTGATAAGAATAAAATAAACATATAAGAAAATTTTGTGTGCGAGGTGGGCGGATGTGGATTATGTAGAGTGAGTTTTTTGGAGATATGAGAAAAGGTAACAAAAAGAATAAAGTAAAGAAGATAAGATGGACACATGATATGGAGTGGTGAGTGTGGTCTGCATGAAGAGACGTGTATGCATCCTAAGAAGCATGGACACGGACATAGGGCACGGATACGATATGACATTGACACGTAGACACGACAAATTTAAAAAAAGTAGGAAACGGACACGTTAGAGACACATTATAGGTAATTGTGTTTTATATATAAAGTTATATAATTTATCACAAATATAGTGATAGTGATATATTATTCATAAACAAATCAGTATTTTATGATAAATAAATGTTATCTATAGTCATTTAGTGTGAATATTTACACTAACATCATAATAATAAATAATTATCAATTTTTTTATACATGTACTATAGATATATACTTTAAATGATTGACCTTTTCTAAATCTTTTATATATTTTTATTTTTATTATTATATTTTGAGTACAACTTTAACATGTCTAGTCTTGATAATTATATTTCATTTCATAGTATAAGATATTTAATAGTCAAATTTTTAAGCTTGTTAATCACATGTCAACACATATTTATTATTTAGAAGTAGACACGGTTTAAAGAAGTGTTGGACAAGTCATCAAAGAAGTGTCGGACAAGTGTCTGAAAGTAAGATTTTATTATTTACTTATGAACACAGACAAAAAAATATCGGACAAGTGTTCGAAAGTGTCCAAGGACTGTCGGTGTCTAACACAGACATGTCACCTTCTTGAGGTGTCCGTGTTTCATAGTATTTATCTATTGAGTGAAGTACATGAGTGTGGTACTCATGCTTAGTAAAGAGGGAAAATATGGCAGCCATAGGTGGTGAGACATCATGCAAGCATGAGGTGTGTGGATAGTTGTCCATACACATGGGAGTTGGGCACATGGAATGCTTGGGCTGCAGGAGCGAGAATGATGGCTAGAAGAAGTAAAGAAGAAAGAGGGGGAG
Source organism: Ilex asprella (assembly GCA_023539305.1). Lineage (NCBI taxonomy): Eukaryota > Viridiplantae > Streptophyta > Magnoliopsida > Aquifoliales > Aquifoliaceae > Ilex > Ilex asprella. Next base: position 4,749,821 of record CM042185.1, read on the forward strand.
CTGAACCAAGAGAAAGAGACGAGAGAAATAAAGAAAAGAGAGAGAGAAGCTTGAAGGACGAAATTCGAGATCTTTGCACACACCACTCTTTTTGCAAACCTGTTTGAGGGTAAGTTTTCTGGTGGCTCATAGAGTTCTTGTTCCAAGTTTCATACCTTGTCGTGTTCAGAGTTGAAAGAACCATCAAACCCCAGTTTGAGGTTGAAAATAATGGGTCTTTGAAAAATATTTTTTTAAGCTTTTCCAATGTTTTTAGGGTCAAGAAATTCATTTCTAGGCTTTATTTGAACAAATTTGGTCATTTGGTTGGTGAAAACTAGAGTTGCATGTCTATCCTCATGAAAACTCTATTTTAACTCAACTTTTAGCTAAATTTTGTGGATTTCTGGAATGAGTTTGTTCAACCCAATACTTAGATTTGAAGCTAGGATGAAATAGAAGTAGAATGGCGTTGAAATCATCCGATTTGGTCAAGAAATTAGGGAGAATTGAGGTTGGAAAGTTGAGGCAGTTGAAATAGAAGCAAATGAGGAGGGGGTGGAGGAGTAGTCCACCCCGACGGCACCTTGGGGTGGCTCATCAAAATCTGACATTGTTTGCATATTGCACCCTAATTGATCGTTTTGCCCTTTACCGGATCCAATTTTCACAACCAATGCAAATTTTGACCAAACCAAGTTTACTTCTATGTTCAAATTGGTCTTAACGACTTATATTTGACTCACCTCTAAAAAGTTTGACCATTTGGTTTTTTGACAGCCGTTCCGGTCTCTGTTCTACGCGAGGGGTAGGTTAATGCGATTTTGTTCTGAACATGAATTGTCTAATTCATTTGCAGATGAATCTTATTTTAGCAAGTATTTTGATAAATGTTCTTGATTTATACGATTGGGTTGAATACTGTTATGATTTCGGATCCGTTAACCACTTTGCAAAACTATGAATTGTTGTACTATTGTTGTGAAATTGATTTATCAGATCCAATTTATAAAAAATATTGTACATACAGGTTTGAGTAGCATAGGGTTTATGGGTGGGTGTGAGCCTGCAGAGGGATTCACGGGTCCATTCATTGGTTCTGGTGGCCCTATGACTTTCGAGCTTGAGTACTTTTTGAAATAAATAGCGTGTCTTCCTTGGGGTGTGAGTCCCCTAAGAGATATACTTAATTGATACATTGATGTGTTTGTGGACCCGATGAGGTCCATAGTATTTTATTCCCCGGTATGATATAACTATGATTTGATATTTGGGTACATAAGGTATGTACCGGTTGCTGATTTATAACTGTTTCAATTCTGAAATCTTTTTGAGTTATATGTGTATATGCTTAAATGATGCTTTAGTCACAATCATTGAAACGCTATGTTATTTTCGAACCTTTTTTGTTTAGAATTGGGTTAACTTACTGAGTTGGTTGACGCTCTCTCTATGTTATTTATCTTTTCAATATTCGGATAGCGAGATGTTAGCGTGGTGTTGGAAAAAGAGCTTGGAATATTTTTATGTTATTTGAACATGTTTATAATTGGAAATTGTACCCTTTTGAGAAAGATGTACCATCAAAGTTTACTACTCTGATGTTCGTTTCTGACACAGTTGCATGTACCCACACACTTACACCTTAAGTCGAGTTGAAATAGTACAAATTTTGAGTTAAGACCGTTGGGTAGTGATCTCGAGTGATCCGGGACGTGACAGAAGTTTTGGTATCGGAGCTTGTTACTCTATTTTTGAAGGTGTGAATAATGCTTAACTTTGAGAATTGAATGGGTCTACCGAGTTTATGTGAGCTCCGGACACATGTAGTGGAATTGAAGTGTTGTCAGTCACTACCAGAGCTTATTTGTATAATTATTATTTTGCGAATAATAATTATTATTTTGAGGTTATTCGTGCTCTGATTTGCATGTGTTAGGTCGGGGTGTGACAGTCATTGTCCTTGTCACTCTTATTGATAAGTTGGTAAAGAAGTCAAGGCTGTAAATCAGACTGGAACTTTAGTCTTAGAAAAATTGGCTGATAGCTGGTAAAACCTTGGTGTATTCATTGTAATCTTATTTTCATGCTTTGTTTGGTTTGTTGTGATGAGGACAGACAGTGGTACCTTTTATAGCGAGCCAAAAGAAAGAAGTCTCAGGTCCTTTCCTAACCAACCGAATGCCATCTAGCTCTCAGAAAGGGAAGGGAAAAATCAGTCCCAGTGACGCTCATCAAGTGTTGACCGTTTGCCACATACTGTCATACACACGTTTGTTAGAAATAATGGTTTATAACAATGGGTGTCTGCCTGACACAACTGAAACATATATTACTGACTTGAATCACTAGGATTCCTCATTTAAACTTACTGAAACTTACCGGTAGAGGCATATGGGGATGGAAGAAACATGGCCTCCAATACAGCAATAGAATTAGGTATTCACACAAATACTGAAAAGAAACTGGTGGATATCTCTCACTTTCTGCCCATGTGTCTGTACTACACTCACATGCAAGACTATATTGCTTCATCTACTTCTACTCTTACTTACCTGAAGTGGTGGAAACAATTTTTAGTATGTTTTAGGTAATTTCTATTATTGGATTTTCAAAAGCAACTTTGGATAATGAATATATAGTTAGTTGCTTCTCTATTTGTTGCTGTATTGATAAATATGGCTGCAGGTAAAGCAAACAGTTGATGGAGCTCAGGCTTGGCTCGATTATTGGTTTGGTCAGCTTCTATCATTTTGTTGATGAAGCAAGTTTGAGCCTAACAAGTTCATCTTGGTATTAATCCAACTGCAAGGACAATGGTCCACTTACGATTTTCTTCCAGTTTAAGGGCTAGTAGTTCGTACTTAGTAATCCTTAAATGGTTTTGCTCCTGTTTTGGGCCATACGATAATATCAAATCCCCAAAAAGATGAGTGAGATGTTACCGATCTTATGGCTGGCATCACTATCTTAGAAAGCCAAACATATGCCAAACCAAGCTTGAGCAAGCTTAAGATGAACTTGGACACCCTGTAATTAAAGTGAAGCTATCAAGCATGCTAATAATGCTTGGCTCAGTTGGGTTGCATTCCTGTTATAAAAGGAAATGCTTCTTTTCGAGTCAAACCTACGTAGACTTCAGTCTGGCTTTGCCTGGTGCGGAGCTCTTGTGGGTGGATCGTGTACCTTGGGGATTAGTTGGAAGCTCTAAATGGTCTGGACACCCTCGTCATCAAGAGTAGTAATAATATAATACGTTTCGTCATAATACTTCGAAGAAATAATAGATCCCATGCATATCTGGCTTTATGGTGGTAATGTCCTTTTTTCAATTGCAGGTCAGGATTGTCAAGTGTACAGTGCAGAATATTGCGATAGACATCTCATTCAATCAGATGGCCGGACTTTGTTCTTTGTGCTTTCTGGAGCAGGTTTGACTTAAATATTACCCTGATGATATGAGTTAGTTATGCACACGGTATAAAAAAACCATAAAGAAAATAAGGATAAGGAAGCTATCTGTTGAAATCTATAACTACGATATATTTTCTATTTCAAGATGGTAATATTTCTTTAAAACCCTGGATATGCAGCTTTTTCCTTACTTTCTTGTTTTTTTTGTTTTTAGTATTACATATTCTTATATTTCTTACTAATTTCTGCTTATCTGTTGCAATTTAACTTTTTTTGTTTATTCTGTCTTTTGCTAGTTTGATTAATTTTCCTGAATAATAAACTTGGTTTCCTCGTAGTTCTCAAATTCATGCCTCTCTCTCTCTCTCTCTGAATAATGAACATGGTTTCCTCATAGTTCTCTCTCTCTCTCTCTCTCATGTGTGTGTGATGTATTATGCTGTATTTCAAGCAAATGCTCATAAATTTTGTTGATTTGACATCTCTCTGATGTTTATCTTATAGGTTGACCAGCTTATTGGGAAGAACCATCTATTCAAACGTAGTATTATTCTGATCAAGGCCTGGTGCTTTTATGAGAGCCGGATTTTAGGTGCATATTTTGGGTTGATTTCAACATATGCATTGGAAATTTTGGTCTTAAATATCATTAATCTCTTTCATTCTTGTTTACGTGGTCCTTTAGCGGTGAGTAATATTGGTCAGTTTTTCCACTATTACATCTCAGGCAGCATAAATGAGTAACTTGCTAAATGTGATGCTACATATGCAGGTCCTGTACAAATTTTTGGACTACTATAGCACATTCGACTGGGACAAGTATGGAATTAGTTTAAATGGCCCAATTGTCTTAAAATCCCTTCCAGAAGTTGTGGGTGAGTAGTATCGTATCACGAAGGCGATGATCTTTTTGTCTAATTGGTTCATTATGCAGAATACACATACCAAGCCATCACATTTATCCCCTTGCAGACTCTAGATTCAAGTACAAAAATATTGCCATCTTACTATGCCCATGGATAAGAGTGTGTTAAGTTATGAAATTTGTTTGCTATGTTTTGAAGAGAATAAGTATTATTTTTGTTTGTGTCTGATGTTCAACAAAAATTATTCTTCTAATTGTGATGGTGAGATTGTATAGCTTTGCCCACGAAATAGCTGGGCCTTTATGTAGAGGAATAAATGGTCAAAAAAGAAAGAAATACAAGAAGTGTAGGAGAATACGCCAAGTTGTGCATCATCTCTGTGGTCCCCCTTACTCACCGCCTTTGTTTTGTTGCTTTTGCAGTAGAGACACCAGAAAACAATGGAAGTGATTTATTGCTCAGTAAGGATTTCATAAAAAGCTACATTGACTATTTCTCAGTTCCAATCCAAGCATTCGAGACTAAAGGGCCAGTAGGATTTGTGCTTAAACATCTTAACATCATGGATCCTCTGAAAGACAACAATAACCTGGGTCGTAGCATTGGGAAAGGTATTTTGCCTAGTTTCTCCCAAGAAAGTAGCATGCGGTCATTATTAGAAACAAGAGGCTTATGAACTGACAGTTTTGTCCAGAAATTGTTTGTGAAGAACCTGGCAAATTGCAAACCTATTCTTTTGTTCCCAGGGTCTTTCTTTGATTAGCTTAAAGAAAAAATAGAAATCATCTAATATTTCATCTGCTGGAAGATCATCCACGTAACTAACAGACTTTGAAAAATCTTGTTAGTTGTTCTTTAGGAGGATATCTGAATTCTGATGAGGATTAAAAATTGTCCTTTGTTCTTTGTTCTCCATAGAGGATCCTCACTATGGGGATTATTTGTAAAATGTGACTTTACTTCTTGTTATCTGCCATTTTGGAAATTCCTCTGGAGTTTATGAAGTTAGTGAGTTGTGAAGCTACAAAATTCACAAGGTAATTTTCACGTTTTCTGAAATAAGGATTTTGACATGCATTAATTGGCAAAAGAGGTACAGTAACTCTTAAATGAGGTTAAGACCAGAAGAAATTGATTAAACTGGATTGTTGGTCCACATATAAGAGAAACTGCACCTGTGAAGAGGAGTGATATCATTTAATAGAGAGCGGAAAGGGCGAGAAAAAGCTAAATGTGGAGAAATATTTGATGGCCTGCAATATGACTCCATTATCTGGCCCCGAGAGAGGCTGAATGCAAAAACCCTTCATTATTGGTCCTCTGTTAAATCCTTACAAATTCGTTTTATTGGTTTGCTAATGGTGATCCACCTGTTTCCAACAGGCAGTTCCTTTCGTATAAGATTTGCTTTTTCCTATGGAGCTCAACAGCTCAGAGAGATCCTCACGCGTCCAGGAGAAAGCATGGTTGAGGGACTAAAAAAGTTTTTTATCAATACATTTAACAGGAATGGGAGGTGGCAAAGGCTTGGTGTAGAAGTCCCTGTCTCATTGTTTGGTACTGGAAAATTTCTAGTCTCTAATCTTAGTGGAGACTATGACAATCAGTTTAGTGGCCTGCATTATGGCCAACGATTTCACAAGTATAGCTTACCCATTCCTGTCCAGCCCTGCCGTCCAACATCACCTTCTATGGTTCAGAACAGGAGTGCACATATGCAGTCCAGCTGGAATATTTCTGCTCTGAGCAATACAAATGATTTTGTCCCAAGACCACTTTGCCATTCAAATGCTTCCCAACTAATTAATACTTTGGTCGTTCACAAAACAGCAAATAGAGTGAGCGTTGAAGAGGAGTCGAATTCAACAGGAACTGGCACATATATCCCTGACAAAGATATTGAAAAGAAGTTGAAGCCACAGAGCAAAGGTACATTGGGCCCACGAATGGGTTTTGAAGGAGAAAATTCACGTGTCCATGATATGGGTCTTGAAAAGAAGTTAAAGTTGCAAGATATAGGGACACCAGGACCAGATATAGGTATTGAGAAAGAGTTGAGGTCTCAAGGAGCAGTCTGTGACATCTCTGATATTGGCGTTGGAGGAAATTTTAATTTGGGAGGAACGGGTACTTGCGTCCCTGCAATGAATATAGAAGAAGAGGCAAAGGCTCCAGCACTTGGAAAATACATACTTTGTACAAGTGTTGAAGAACAGACACAAGCAACCGGCACACTCTCTTTTCATGTAGGAATGTCTCTTAAATTTGATATTTTTTTGTGAATTTATCCTACTTTTCATTTGGTAAACAATGAGATTGAACCTTTCCGGAGAGAGAGAGACTGGCGTTGTGATCCTTAAGTATGCCTATTCTTGAAATTTGCAGGCACATCGTTCTCGCAAGAGCAGTGGGAGTTATCAACCCAAAACCCAAGGCTTTTTGCTGAAATCTTCTCTTAAAGTTGAGGAGGTTGATGTTTCCTCAGAACCAGAAAAGGATGCAAGCAGCAGCTGTTTTGATCTGTCACTAGAAGATTTCCCTCTTCTTCCAAGCTGTAAGAAGGCTATCACATCCGCAAATCATCAGTCTGTTGATACCACTACAGAGTCCTCAGTGGCCTCAAAATCGTCACCTTGCTCAAAGAGTCTTGAGTTTGGGACTTTTGGGCTGTCTTCACCAGTGGAAGGGAAGCATCCAGATTACGATGATTCAGGCACTGTTGATTCTATGCTCAACGTTTTTACTATTGCAACTCAGGAGCCATCAAATTTATCAGAGCCTGATAAAGAAACGTAAGGAATTTCTCAAATAGTATGTTTTTTTTTTGGTTCTTGTATAGTTGAGATAATGTTAAAATTTCTTCTGATTCATCGCTTCAGGGCTCTTGTTCACTCATACCAGCTAGAAGATGACAAGGACTTCCCCCCCTTAAGCCAGAAGCTCTACAGTCGAAAGATGGTATGAAGATGCTGCTGACATATAAGCTCACTCTCTTGTCCAGTCGCTAACTTTGATTGCAGAGCAACACCCTTTCCCCTTCTAGATTTCAATAATATTATCATTTCTTTTCCAGATCGTAACTTTAGACCTCCATTGACCCTTTCTAATTTGGAGGTGATCATAGATGCAAATGATGGTTTGCACATGAACTAACACTAATAAAGATGATAAACATCGGGTTGTTTGTTTAATGACCAGAATCATGTTGAATTGTTGAGCATGCCTGTTTAGTGTATGATGTGGTAGAATCTCTCTCTCTGTCTCTCTCTCTCACTCATATTTTTTTGCTAAACATTTGTAGAGGATCAAATCTAGTATGATATTATGGGGAGAATGTTTGAGCTTTAATAAGCTGGAAGCTGCTATAAATTGCCATGGGCAAGGGCCTTAACTTGTGGATGGTTTCTTCTCTGGTAAGGCCTCTTCACACTCCAGTTTGACCTCTTCCACTCCACCTCCTGTTTTATAGAATTACACAAATGTGAAGTGCATGAGACTCTCGAGGGTGAAATCTCCATCTAGTGTTATAGAAATTACACAAATATGAAGTGCATGAGACTCTCAAGGATGATGTTACTCTGTATTGAAGGAGGTCATTGGTTCGAATCATTAAATGTCTCTACTCTTTATGGCAGTGTACTTTGCCCTTTGAATATGAAGCCCAACAAAGAATTCATTGATAGTTTAGATCGTCATGAATATAGATTTGCTCAGGCATGTCTGATCAAGTATCGAAGTATAGTTTTCCAGATCATTTCATAAGCCATATTTCACCATAAGAATGGAAGAAAATATTGTTGGTAGTAGTTCGATTCACAGAAAGATGCGCGCACACACACAGAGTACTAATGAGTCCAGGAGATGTCCCTGTTCGACTGTGCTTCAGTCATTCGAGGAAATGTTTGAATCACATCAAAACTATTAGTTTCGGATGAGTTTCTCCCAATTATGTCTCGTAATAGAATAGGGCAGCTTGCTCTGACCAAGACTCCACTTTTTTCTCTGCCCATGGAGCGTATGAATTTCCTTGGAATATAGGTAGACCAAAAGAGAGAATGACGAGACTGGAATAGAAATTATAGTACCATCAGAAGAAGGCACTATAAGTCCAGGAGATGTTCCTGGTTGATTGTGCTTCAGTCATTTTCGCCTGAATCGCGTCAAAACTAGTAGTTTCAGAGTAGCTTCTCCCAATTATGTCTGGTAATAGAATAGGTCAACTTGCTCCAGAAGAGGAGACACCTATGGAACATTTTTATTGACAAACCATTTCAATAGTACGGATGTTGCCATGCCATGAGGTACAACCATGGAAGTAATGAAAAAGATAAAGACCATCTGTTCTACCCGTTCAAGTTTTGCTACTCTAGAGAAGATGAGACGCTAAAAATGAATGCGTACACAACACATATCGAAAAGGGTTCTCAATCTTATACATTTGCATCCAAGTATTCTCTGCAATCACAAAGTTGAAGAGTATGCGTACAGATTTTTGTGTCCAAGTAATGTCTTTACAAACTAACCATTTCTTGAGCACTCATGAAAATGCTACAAGAAGAGAAATTGACTAAACAACTACAATGCATTTAGAAATGGAGATCATATATCTCTAATTCTATCAAAGAAGAGCTTCACAGCCAGCCTAAAAATCCACCAAGACACGAAATGAACCCTAATAATAGTATTATATTTCTGAGAGAGACCCTGTCTGAGGAGTGAAAATGTACATTTCGCAGTCGTGGGCATCAACTTGGGAGCTATAGGAGGCCACCGTATTTGATGAAGTATCTTCGTGCTGCAACCATAAGAACAAACAAATATATATTGAGAAGTCCAAACCAAAAATAAATAATGAAATATTTAAAAAAACCGAAAATATGCAGAACTGCCAATGTTCTCTGGTTTTGAGTAATTACAGTTGTATCTGAATGCTTAAACAGAATCAGAATTGCACCAACACCTAGTCAAATTTATCGGGGTGATTGCCAACTTAAACCTGACAAGTGAATGCAGCAACAAGGAACAGAAAAAAAAAAGACGAGAAAACAAAGTTAAAAGTTGATATCTCTGAAGCTCATCTATCATTAAGCTCATCTACCCATACTCAAATTTGATACCAAAACAGAACGAGACCAGGGAAACTCGTAAGATGGAGGAGGAGGGCACCTGATATGCAAAAGATAGTTCAGAAGTTTATATTGTGAAATTAACGCCTCGATGTTTTGCTAAAGTATTTTCCTGAGGATATCAAACCAGTCTCACACACCAATGCAGGCCAATTTCTCACCTTCCATAAATCTCTTATAGAGACACTGGTAGAAGGTTCGAGTCCAAGTGAACCCCATCCAGCTGTAATAGTTGCAACTTTTGAACATCGATTCCAGAGAGCAACAGCCAAACGTTGTCCAGATAAAGGACCAGCCCAGACCTGAATACAAAATCATTATCCATGAACTATATTTCACATAGTTTTTTTTTTTTTTTTGCTTCTCTTTCACAGAAGAACAAATACCAAAAAAATACATGGATATTGATTGGGAAGAAATTATTCATTTCACGAAGGATTGACGTCCCTTCTCCAGCTAAAAGTGCAACTAATTTTAAGTCTCATATTAGGGCCTTTATGGCCTCTTAAGCAGCTCCCCTAAGTCTTACTTCATGCCATTTTCTTTGTCTCTTTGTTTTCTTCGCTATTTTAAGAAGAAATCTTCCACATTCTTTAGAGTTCTATAATTAGTCCTGTAATTAATGGAATAGAAGATGTGTGAAACTAAAACAAATTGTCAGTAAAAAGAGGAAGTTTGTAGTGTGAAGATTTGATGCATTCTCTAAGGACATGACTTTTTCACACTATAGCATAATTATTGCATCTAAACCACCGTAAAAGAATGGTTTCATGACGAGTCAATGTTTTGCATCATAGGTTCAAATTTTAGAGATCGGTGAGGACAAGCTGCAGTAGATTAAGTGTCAGCAAAGATGTGATTAGACTTTCTGCTGTAATTATCACAAAAGATGATATAGATAGGCAAAAGAGGGTAATACCTGAAGGCAATCATCTGCTTCAGAAATATAAACTTTCCTTCCCTGAACTCCAAGTGGATCTGCAAAGATAACAAGATTTGTGCTTGATTTTCTCGAAATGATAAGAGGGAAAGAAAATTTACCCCAAAAAAAAAACACGAGGTCCCCAGAACGAGCACATTAAAATAAATGGTTCAAAGCCAGAAAATGGAGCTATAAACTGCTTAAACCTCTTCTCTTTTCTTCTCCCTCCGGAACACACAAAAAAGGGCATGCACATATATACAGGCATATAGATAGGCACAAAATAAACCTTTTTACCTTGGTTAACTGCAATGACCTCCTTATTGCTTATAATTTCAAGTGTTTCTGCAGTCATGTTTCTTACATCACAACCAATCAAAAGTGGAGCCTGCGTATCCAAGTTTGTCAGCACTAAAAGGAATCAAGTTTGTCAGAAGGTAAAGAACTCTGAAGATTAGAGGAGAGAGGGGAATTCTGTTCTATCCATCAGATTGATGTTCCTTTATACTGATTGCTTAAAGGCTGCCCATGACATCTGAAAGATACTAGCATTCCCAGATTCAAGCACGACACAAGGATTGGGATCAGGAACATCCTGAAATCTGAATATGATACCACGGTGCAATAAACATAAAGGATAAAAAGTTTGCAACAAAATGACGTATAGAACAATGTAAATGGAAATTGGCATGATTAGAATAATTTTCTATACAAGCTTGAAAATGCCAAAAGAACAGTTGCAACCATCAATATAATGTTAAATGATGAGCTAATTCAACTACAATGACCCTCAGGAGCAGGAGCAGGAGAGAAAGAGAAATTAGAATAGAAAATAATAAAAATCCAGAGGTAGAAAGAAAGCACCTTCATCAACGCCCAAATGCTAAAATGTGCTCTGTATTCCTGGTAAGTCATGCCCCCATTGCCAACTTCTAACATATCTGGATCTGCCAGAAAGGCG
>CM042185.1:4776088-4815656 GCA_023539305.1 Ilex asprella
AAGAGAGATGGAGGGTGGGACTGAGAGAGAGTGGGTTTTATGGTCCTTAAAGTCTGCAGTTATTTTCGTGGGCTCACTTGGTGTGCTGATATGATGATGCAACTGTGGTTGAATCATGTGATGTTGGCTTTCCTTGCCAACAATATACATTCTCTTGTCGTCTTCTTCTTTTTTTTTTTCCTTGTGTATTGTAAATTTCCTATGAGCTGACCTGTAAATTGAACGAACTCTGTAGTTTTTCCCTTGATTGGTTGAACATTTCGTGTTATCTTTCTTGCTTAATTTGAGGGCAACAGTTAGGTGTCTGTTTCTTTCCTTTCTTCTTTCTCCCTTCTCATCAAACACAAAAAGAACATGAACGGAGAACTAAGTAACTGAGCTACAATTCCTTTGCATTCTCAATTCGATAGCAATGGGGATAACTTTGCTTTTTGGGTGTCTCTGGACAAATGTCGATCTGCTGTAGGTATTAATGTGAGATGGGTTGGTGGCAAAGTGGGTGAATCTTTCTTTCTCTTTATCCTCTTAGCTGCCGTTATAAAGGTTAGATGAAAAATTGTGTCATTCTAGGTGTTTATTCACTACATTTTGATTATTTTTCCCAATTTCTTCCAGTATGCATTCACCCTAACTTTTGTTCCAGTGAGGATCTGCATCTAGCCGTGTCCACCAGCAGGAATTTGGAGTGAAGATTGACGTCTTATAACGATGGATCTTCATAATGGAAAATGTTGGAGCACTTCAAAGGTTTGTTTATTTGCTCTTCTTCTTCAATTTACTGGAATTTGCAGTTTCAATATGCTTATGAGCAAACTTCAGAAGTTTTTAAAGCTCTGGCTTTTCTTAACATACATTGGATATTTGAGAAGATTGCTTGCTGAATGGCGTTTCAGAAGGATCATTGGAAGACCACTTTGCTCTTAGCTTATCAAAGTCTCGGTGTGGTATATGGGGACCTCAGCATTTCCCCACTCTATGTTTACAAGAGCACATTTGCAGAAGACATTCATCACTCAGACACGAATGAGGAGATTTTTGGTGTTCTCTCTTTTGTCTTTTGGACTCTAACTTTAGTTCCTCTCTTCAAATACGTCTTCATTGTCCTTAGAGCTGATGATAATGGAGAAGGTGAGTACTGGATTAAATGAGAGATATTTAAGTTGTTTGGCCATCAAATTGAAGAATGTTGTGCATTATTCTGCAGGTGGTACTTTTGCCCTGTATTCCTTGATATGCAGGCATGCTAAAGTGAGCCTTCTGCCCAACCGTCAAATTGCTGATGAAGCACTCTCTACATATAAACTGGAGCACCCTCCAGAGAAAGAGAATAGTTCAAGGGTGAAATTGTTGCTTGAGAAGCACAAATCCTTGCATACTGCTTTGCTGATCTTGGTTCTTCTGGGTACTTGCATGGTAATTGGGGATGGACTGCTCACTCCAGCTATATCTGGTAATCTTCATTTCCGGTTACATATCTTTCATTTGCAATTCTGTCCTCTTATTTGCTGACTAACAATGTGTTTCTTTATGTAGTTTTTTCTGCGGTTTCTGGCCTCGAGTTTTCCATGTCCAAGGAACATCACCAGTGTGAGCTTCTTTATGAAAGGAATTTTTAAGAGTATTTGAAGTCTGTTTCTTTCACTTCATTTTTTTTTGTGGAATAGAATTCGGTGGTTATTTAAAGGTGTACATAATCTAAATCATTCAACTCATGTAGTGGAGAAAAATGACATTTAATTGCCTCATAATTGGTGTTATGTTTTGTTTGAGTTCAAGATTATACAACTTACTTATTTTATTAACTGAAAAACCTTAAAATCAAGGAGAATTGGAAAGGAAGAGCTCCTTTAATACATTTAAAATTCTTCAGCTTATACTTATGTATTATTTTTGAGATCCTTATATGGCTGTTGGGGTAGGGGCACAGCATGTTTGAAATGATATTTGTTTCGATCTCAAATTTACTATAGTTTTGATTTTGGGTATTCTTGGTGCGGTTATAGAATCACGAGGTGTGTTTTATATCACTAACATTGGTTGTTGGATAAGGGGAGGGGAACCACTTTGTTTTTCTGAACACTTATTGAACAGAAACTATTTAGCCCAGAGTGCAAGGACTATATAAATTCTGCCAGTTGTGGTCTGTAATGATCATATTTTACCCTTTCCACTGTATGGAATACTGATTAGAGGTGAGATTGAGAAAGAGATAGGGCTTTATTTTGAGAGATAACACGTTAGTGTTGGTAAGGATTCGTGAAGGCTATGAGTACTATATCATCAAATTCTTGAGAGCAATGCAGAATGGCATTATAGGTGTGCAATCAAGGATAAGATATGACCCTAATCGTTCTTCTCGGATCGCTATAGTATGATGGATCAAGAAGGTGCGACCCTCCCTTATGCTCTCTTTTTAAAAATGCTGGATTTTTAAAAAAGGAACCCTCTTTGGTGGGTGAACCCTCCTTTGAATTCTATTTCTTCCATTTTTGGGTATAGGGGATTTTTGGGTGGAATTGTTGGCAAGTACGCCTCCACCTCTCCTTTTTGGAGGGCTTTGGTGAAGCCGTCATATAAAAGGGTATTGATGAATTATATGATGAAATCAGGTGTTGATTTGGAGTTGCGTCTGGGCTAACCTGATCAAGAAGTGTGTTTTTCTTAAGATATGCCCATAATGTTTTTTCTTGATTCTTTCGATAGATCTCGAAATTCATATTGGATGGAAATAATGAAAAATTTAGGAATCAGAACTCTAAGAGTAAGACGACTATTTCAGAGCGATCGGAACAAATAGATGTATCAAAGAAATTGAATTTGATGCTATGTCCATTCCATATATGAAATTTATATCTATATATATAAAGATAATATTGGAGATTGATCTATATTAAGCCTTTCTCTTTATTGGAAAGTACAACTTTATACACTACAACTTTAGGGAGGATAGGGCCATAGAGGGTGAGCCAAACTTTCCCAAAAATGAAGATGAATTGTCCACAAAAACAAAACATGGATAATCTTTGGAAGAGCAAAATCTTGATGAAATTTATATGGTCACTCTGTGTTTGTTTGGTTATCTTAGATTCTCTTTCTAAGTTAAAATTGTTATGGTCTAGGAGGGAGAAGAGGGAAGGGGGGAATGGGAAAACGAATTGCCTATTGTTGGAGTGATGGTAATGTCCTAATTTCACAGTTGGCAAAGAAACAGTTTGTTAGAATTGGTGCTGCATTCTACTGTTCCTCACGAGACAAGTGATTGGAAGCGGAGTAATGAGGCATGTGTTCTGAATAAAAATTCGTGCGTAAGTACTTTTTTTGATTGTCAGTGTAGTGACTCATAATGTAGTAACAAATTTTGTCTGCAATCTTATACTGAAGTATTAGTCATGTCATATATGTATATGTCTCTGTGTGTGTGTGTGTGCCCTTTTCTGTCACTGCTCTTCAATAATTCATCAATTAGAAGAATAAAGGCTTATACACATATCTTTAGTAACATTGGGGATTTAGTCTTGTTGCGATGGGGAGATTTTTTCAATTAGTTGCAGGTTTTCATGCCCATTCTACCAGTTCTTACTTTTGTTGTCTATGCCCAATTTTGCAGATGCTGTGATTCCAATTACTTGCTTCATACTAGTGTGCCTATTTGCACTACAACACTATGGCACACATCGGCTTGGTTTCTTTTTCGCACCAGTTGTGCTGACGTGGCTACTATGCATCAGTGCCCTCGGCTTGTACAATATATTCCGTTGGAATCCTCATGTTTATAAAGCTCTCTCCCCATATTACATGTTGAAGTTCTTAAAGAAGACAAGAAAAGGAGGATGGATGTCTTTAGGTGGAATTTTATTGTGCATAACAGGTAAACTTGATACAAAACATTCATTAGGTCAATTTCTCATGGTTTGATGTCTATTGATCATGCACTTGTGAATGTGCGATGAGTACTAGATGATTCTTAAAGTGTTATTATCAACACTGCAGTGGTATTCGAGACAGATCCATTGCTTCTGTCATTCAACCTTCAAATTAACAGAATGCTATTTGAACTATGTGTGCTGCGCAGGGTGATGAGTTCTCTTGTCAGCCCTAGGAAAATAAAAAATGTTATACTTCTTTGTGTGCTATATACCGGAAACTTATTCAGAAACGTAGTGCTGCAAAGATATGCAGAATAGTGTGGATACTAATATGAGCTCCCAAGTCCCAACAAATGCCTTATATTATGAATAACTGTGTTTGCAGGCTCAGAAGCAATGTTTGCAGATCTTGGACACTTTTCTTATACTGCAATTCAGGTAATACTGGATTTAAGATTTATCTATTAATTTACTGTAACTTTTCGACTGCTACCAAATAGCCATGTCTTTACCCATGGAATAATCTTTGTTGTGAAAAGAAGCAATACTTATTATTTGTCATTTTTCTGCAGATTGCTTTCACATTCCTTGTTTATCCAGCACTAATATTGGCATATATGGGCCAAGCAGCTTACATATCAAAGCATCATGACACCAGTTACGATATTGGTTTTTATGTCTCAGTGCCAGGTATTTTCTTTCATTCCTATGCTCTAAGAGGGAAGAATCTTGTTCATTTGAAATTTGACTTTGGGTGTCTGCATGGTGATGGTGGCTTTGCTTGCCTCAGATGGTGCCACAAGATCTGAGCCTGAGGCAGGACAAGTATTTTTGTCTCCAAGCTTGAAACTCAAATATCATGTTTTTTTATTTCAATCCAGGTTAAGTTGAAGACTCCTGTAGTTCTGTGAGCTTCGACAGCCTAAATACATTTCGGATGCATTCCATGTGTATATGGTTATGATTCATGGAAATGCGACACTTGTTAGCTAAAACACCTCACAGGACTATAATAGACTTCGGCGAAGTATGTTTCTTTCTGGATGACATTAATCAAGGCATTGAAAGTTAAAATGCTTCAACCTTGGGTTTGCATGAGGTAGTTGCACCAAAATCTCGTGGACCAATAATGCCTGAGCTTGAAAATTTTCTTGTGTATCCCACTTCAAGGTCTTTGTCTTCGGATTATCATAGCCCAGGCCAAGTTGGGCTGGGCTCACACCTAGGTCTTATTTCAATCTAATGATGGATGTTTAGTTTTCTCAAGCAGACATATAATGGAAATTGCAAGCTTTGTTTTCTAGCATTTACATTGCTTGTGTTACTCGGTTTGGACACTGGGTCACTGTTGTGACCAGGCCTAATCTAACATCTGTTCCCAGCACCTTCATTGTTCTATATGCATAGATTGGTGGAAACCTGCCTACTTAACAAAGAGACATTGCTGGTTCTCCATGGTGATGTTTTATATTAACTGAACTAGAAATGACTCGCGGATGCAATAAAAGACTTCTGGTGTGCAGTATGTGGGTTTGACTTCTAAGCCCCATGCATGTTTTTAAGTACTTGATGTGCCGGGAGGGGGGGGGGAATATTTTTCTTTGCAGAATCCAAGTTTTCTGAGATTTTAATGATTGTATTTTCCGTTGGTTTGGTTTGGATAACGTAGTGGTTGTTGTGTCTTGCATACAGAGTATGTTAGGTGGCCAGTGCTTGTCGTAGCCATCCTTGCTTCCGTTGTGGGAAGTCAAGCAATCATCAGTGGGACATTCTCAATCATCAACCAGAGTCAGTCACTTGGTTGCTTTCCGAGAGTGAAGGTTGTTCACACCTCTGATAAGATACATGGCCAGATCTATATCCCGGAGATCAACTGGATGCTCATGATCCTCTGCATTGCTGTGACTATTGGATTCAGAGACATAAAACACATGGGAAATGCATCAGGTAGATTATGCCCAACTATTTTTTCCTGTAGAATCTTTTATGCCAAACCATCAAGAAATCAAATTGATGTTAACCATAGTTATCAAATCGTGTATCGGAACGCGTATCGTTTTTTAAAAATAGTGTATCGTAAGATACGGTGCAAATTTAAATAAATAATAAAAAATATATATATACTTTTGAAAAAAAATTATACACTTATAAAAACATAACATTTCATTAATACTCCACCAACTATTCAAGTCATCAATATAATTCACAAATATTATAATGCAAAGTTCACAACCATAGTTCACTAATTCAAACATAGTTTATAAAAATAGGATGTTGGTGATGTCATTGTTTCACAAAATTAAAATTAATGAAGATTTAGAATTTTTATACTTTAAAAATAGGATGTTGGTGATGCCATCATTTTATATATATTTTTGTATAAAATGACGTCGTAAAAAAAAACGATACGTATACTATTTTTAAATATATATATTTTCACAAAAAAAGAGAAAAGATATGATATGTTTGAATTGACATAAAATGATTTCGTAAAAAAAAAAAATTGTATGTATCGTATCGTAAAAACGTATCGTGTATCGGACGATATACCGCAAAAAACGATACATAACTACGATTCATATTGTTTTAGGCCTGTATAGTGACGTATCGTACGATACTAACAACTATGATGCTAACCTTCTTCAACTTTCAAGGCTTCGATAAACAGTATGACAACTAATAAGCTTTCAGATTTATCCAAAGGGAATATTTCAGATTATTATACTCCACATATGAAGGAGTGTTCTCTCTGTTTCATTCTTGTAAATTAACTAGCAAAAAGGATACAGCAAAGGGCCCCCTGACTTCTAAGCACTTCGGTGTTTAAACTTGTACAGAAGTGTGGATGATTTTGGGTTTCTTTTTGATTTCTTTTCCTTTCGCAATTCCAATATTAATCTTTACTTTTTTAGCAGAAGCGAGTAACGAGGAAGTTACATGTTACTTTAAGGAAATTCTTTGTAAAGTACTCCATCTTTTATGTCATTCGTTGCAGGATTGGCGGTGATGGCGGTAATGCTAGTGACCACTTGCCTCACGTCCTTGGTCATTATCCTCTGCTGGCATAAACCTCCTATTTTAGCTCTTTCCTTCCTACTTCTATTTGGATCTATTGAATTGCTGTACTTTTCAGCTTCTCTGATCAAGTTCCGTGAAGGCGCCTGGCTTCCCATCCTCCTTGCACTTTTCCTTGTTACTGTCATGTTTGTTTGGCACTATGCCACCATTAAAAAGTATGAATATGACCTCCACAACAAAGTTTCGTTGGAATGGCTATTAGCCTTGGGTCCAAGCTTGGGTATTGCTCGAGTACCTGGAATTGGCCTAGTGTTTACTGATCTAACCTCTGGCATTCCTGCAAACTTCTCACGTTTTGTCACCAACCTCCCTGCCTTCCACCGTGTGCTTGTTTTTGTATGTGTGAAATCGGTACCAGTCCCTTTTGTGCCTCCAGCTGAGCGGTACCTTGTAGGCCGTGTGGGTCCTGCAACTCATCGATCCTACAGGTGCATTGTTCGTTATGGATACCGTGATGTTCATCAGGACGTCGATTCTTTTGAATCTGAACTTGTTAATAGGCTGGCTGATTTTATCCATTATGAATGGGGCCGGACACATGGGATTGCAAATACGTGTAATGAAAATGATGAGTTTCATTCTGGTGGATCATCATCAAGTGAGTGCAGATTGGCAGTGATAGGAACTGTAGGATTTGCTGGCAGACCCGCGTTTGAGATTGAGGAAACCATTCAACCAGAAAGTGTATCTGTTGGGTTCCCAACGGTTGAGAGTGCGAGGGATGTAATTGAGATGGCACCCCTCGACGTTGTGGAAAAAAGAGTGAGGTTTGCTGTTGACAATGAGTCTGAGCCTGATTCTCAGTGTGACATTGATGTAAAGTTGAGGGAAGAGCTAGAAGATCTATATGGGGCTCAACAAGCAGGGACTGCATTCATACTCGGGCATTCGCACGTTAAAGCAAAACGAGGATCGTCTTTCTTGAAGAGGTTGGCAATCAACTTTGGTTATAATTTCCTGAGGAGAAATTGCAGGGGTCCTGATGTAGCACTCAAGGTGCCTCCAGCTTCTCTCCTCGAGGTTGGCATGGTGTATGTTGTGTAAGCTATAAATGGCACTAGTGTTATTGCTAAAATCATATTAGAGTGTGTATGTAAAAAATCAGATTAACATAGATTGTGCTGTTTTTCCCTTCATAAGCACTCGAAATTGGGGTAAAAAATCAAAATTCTTCTATGTAGGATGTTTTGTGTGTATTGATACATTGAGTTCATGTTTGTGTAAAGGGAGGTAACATTTGAGGGGTGTGTTAGTGTTACTGTTAAGAGGCTTAGAAAAAGTGTGTGTCTATTGTCTAATAGTTGAGAAAGGATGGAAATTTGGGAAGGCTTTTAATTTGTTTTCATTTTTTTTTTGTCTTTGTTTGGGTCTCAGAAATAGAAGAGAAAATACATCGGAGGGAGGAAAAATAGTTTATCCCTAGGTGTATCGGTATTATTAACTCTTATTACTTGTCTTTTTTCCACTTGTGAATTTTTCTAATCACCTTTCTTAACCCCACCAATTAAGAGAATTTTTCTTTATCACCTTACTTGAATTTTTCTTTATTTTCTTCCTTCTTTTAAATTTTTTTATTTAGGCTAAAACTTTATTTAATGAAGTCAAAATTTTAATTTGAATTATTACTGCACTCTTAAAAATTTTAAAGTCTTCTTAAAAATTGAAATCTAAAACTCAGATTTTATTGGTCTTAAAATCAAGAGCGGAGTTAGAATTTTTGTTTATTTAGGACTAAGCTAAGCATTTATATGATTAACAAAATACAAATGTAAACTCATAAATATATATACAATGATGCAAGAATAAATTTATGAACACTTGCTAATGAAATTGGACTCTTAGATCCTTCATAGAATAAAAGACATCTATTATTGGATTAATTATTTTCATTTAGGGGATTGAGATCTTTTCATAACTGGAGAATTTATGCATTTTTTACTACGGATATAATAGTATTTATCATCATCTATTGACCATGTACAGGCATTCAAAAGCGTAGACATGGATCAGATATAGGCATTCAGAAGCATAGATATTCAAGGTGGGGGAGTGAACAGGTAGTTGGAAGAGTTCCTGTCTGTTGGCGTCCCTTTTGCTTTTCGTCTTTAGAATGTGGGAGCTCTGTACTGTTCCTCTGTTCTCAGGCTCAGGCTCAGGCTCAGGATTCAGATCATCATGACACCGACTGCTGGAATCTCCTTCAATCTCCAAAGCTTATCTACAGGGCATTGCAATTCGTATATCTTCCACTGCTTCTGGGAATCCTTTGTATTGTGTATTGGATCTTTGAGCTGGATATTCATTTTCTACAAATTCTGGATATTCACCTTATCTCAGGGTTCTTTCTCTTTGAATGGCGTTTAATATGTCTGTTTTTAGAATTCAGGCTTTTCATCTCATCATCTCCTTCAATGGTTAGATTTGTAGAGCTTCTCTCTCGCAGGTGCAGGGACTTTGGATAAAAAATCAAACGTTTTAACATTTGTTTAGGCCTTTGCATATCTCACGAATTTCTCCAGAACGTACTGCCTTATCAGTATGGTAACCTATCAATAGGGGGGCTGATGTCTTCTCATATGCCTTATCAAAGTCCCATTATTTGGCTTATCATATGCCTTATCAAATTCAGCTCACAACCCAAGTCTTTTTTGTTTCCAGCTGCCAATGCTCCCAACCTAGGAAGCACAGATATGAACACGGGACACGGATACGATACGATACGAATACGGCGATATGATAAAACTTAAAAAAATAGGATACGAATACGACTAAGATACGTCTATAATAAAATATATTTTATATTTTATTATTATTTAACAACTTAGAAATTACAAATTTTCAATAATTCTTTAACATTAGTAAGTAAAATTAGAATTTTTTACTATGAAAATGATGTAATATCGTCTCATTATGATATGTTCATAAAATGAGCATGACAAATTAAAAGAATCATAACAACATTTAGTTAGTTGGTTTTACAAGTATTTGTTTTTAAAAAGTATTGTAATAACCTAAGTTTAGGAAATAATAATAATAAAAAATTTAATTAATTTTCGAAATTAGACAAAATAGAGAAATTATCAAACCGCCATAAACAAAAAAAGAAAATTACCAAATTACCATTAAAGCTTCAAGGACCTTCTACACAAGCAAGGTGGTTGATGGAGGCTTGTTGGCTTGCATGGAGGACACTCAACTGCTTGGGGAAACCTGAGTAAGCTGTTTGGGGGGATAAAATGGAGAAAGATTCGGTGGGAAAAGAGAGAGAGAGAGAGAGAGAGAGAGAGAGGAGAAAGAGAAGTTAGGGAGAGAAAGTAAACTTTGGATTTTTGGGTTTCTTGCAGAGACAATTTCGAGCACTAAGAGGTATTCTCACAGCCTAATATGGATGCTAGGAACTCATATATGTATTTAGATTTTGATTTGGTTTAGTATTAATGCATGAATTTATGTTTTAAAGTTTAATGGGTTTTTGGATTTTGAAACGGGTTTGAGACTTGAGCATAATTTGGGTTAATTGTTTGGTATGACTGAGTTTGGGAGGTCTTGAGGAGTTATTTGGTGGTGGATTCGTGGATTGCCGTGGTCTGTGGTGGTGTAATGGTTGTGTGAGGGTTTGAGGAGGTGAAAATATAATTTTGATAAAAACTTGTTTAAGCTTTGAAAGGGAGCTTGGGTCTAGCTAATTTGGGATCAAGAAATTTATTTATGCCCTCAGAATTGGATTTTGAGACCGTTTGGGGGGTAAAACGAACAGTTGCAGGTCTGGTCATGTGTTAAAAAAATAGTTTTTAGCTAACTTTGACCAATGATTTGATGGTGTTAGAATTCAATTCAAAGTTTGGGTCTGAAAGGGATTGATACTCAGTTATCCAAGGAGTATGTAGATGTTAAAATCAAAGGATATAGTGTACTGTAGTAGGAGAACCAAGAGGCCAAAGTAGGGTGGTTGAGCAGAAAATTCTGCACTTAGGGCAAAAGTCAAAATGAACAAAGGTTGAAGATGAAGTGAGGTATGGATACTAGTGCACCTTGTCGGCGCGTGAGGGCGCGTCTAATCTCCGATTGACCTCTGGTTGGTCCCAAAAGTTCCGTAACATCCGTGCGGAGCTCCCGAAAAAATTTCAAGTCGATCCTACAGCCTATATGAGGAGTAAAATGACTATTTTGACATCCGGGGTCAATTTGACCTAGTTTTGAGTGATTTTGAAGAAATAAATTTTATATTCATCTTTAGGTAGGTTAATTGAGTATGTGTATTAAATTTCATCAAAAAATAATACTGTTTAATTTTTGGCTATTTCAGATCAAAATACCAAGCGAGTAGGGTTTCTCAATTCCGGAATAGGCGATGCTTTCCAAACTTGTTTCTAAATTATTCCATATGTTATTTATGATGATTTTGCATGTTTTAAAGTATATGATTGGGTGTTTTGAATATTGACATGAATTCGGACTTGGATCAAGATTTCTGAGTGCGGTTTGCACTAATGTTTTGGAAATGATCGTATTACTCTTATTGTTCGTATTGAATGAAACTTTGTGATCCTTTTTAATGAAATTATACGTGCACACGGGTCGAGTGAAAAAAGGGTTTACATTTCAGTTTGAGGCCGTAGAGGGTACTCATTGAGTTTGTAAATGCCTGGATGGCCCTGTTGGTTTTCGGACTTGGGTACTGAATTGGATCGTATTGACTTGGGAGCGTATCTTCCTTGAGGTGAAAGTCCCCTAAACTATTGGATTGTATGGATCGTATTGACCCTGAGTGGTCTATTAGGATGAATTGCCAACCAGTGTAGAATTGTATTCGAATTTTTGAACTTTATTTTACAGTTTCACATGAAATGACGTTTTTGCTTATATATATGTATCAAATGCTCGTTTGGATTCTTGCCCAATCATGTTAAATTATAGTATTTTCAAACTCGTTTGCTTGAAAATTGAATTACTCTACTGAGCTGTTGATGCTCACCCTACATTATTTCCCCTTTTTTCAGATTAGCCAGTGGCGAAGAATTCCGCGTATGTTTGAACTGTCAATGTTTTCTTTATTTTTCTTAGTGAGGATTTAAAAATGTGTTATGTTATAAGGATTGAGTTGAAAGAGTTTTATAGCTGAGACGTGTAAGTTATAATAGTCTGGAAGTATCTGGTTGAGATATATATGAAACTGGTATTAAAGTTTATTCATTTGGAGACTATATCATTTTGTGATTGTAAAGATTATTAGTGCTCTTGAAATATTACGAAGTGGATGAGAGTGTTACAAGTATAGTGTAAGTGACTCATTTTTTTTATACTCTTTTAACATGTAATAATAAATAATACTTAAAAAACACTCGTTTCTTCAAAATCAGATAGAATTTTATTGATATTTTATATTGTATGTGAACTCCAAAAAAGGGATATAGCTTAAAATTAAAAATTGTGTATTTTGTTTCATGTTTAAAAGTATCTGCGAAGTATTCACATATTTTATTAATTATCAGATACGGATGATGTGTATCCGATACGTATCATTGAGTATTCGACAAGTATCGTACCCGATACGGTATCCGATATGGGTACGTCGACCTTAATGAAATATCCGTGCTTCATAGCTCCCAACTAAAGCTCACAGCTCTGCATTCACTCAACTGCCATTGCTTCCAACTCATGTCACAACTCTCAGTTCTAGCCCACAACTCAAGGTAATTTTTTTTACTCTAGGCTTCAGCCCACTGTAGTCCACTAAATAGCTCTGTCTTTGCTTATAATTGTGCACAATCGGTAGAAGGAGGCTGACGAATATAATATCATTACGTTAATGTTTAATGTAACGATTATATCATAATGATAATAAACAAAAAAAATGACATAAATGAATAGTATTTGATAGAGACGAAATTTAAGGCATGGGCCATCGTGATACAAGAAGCCCAATAAGTCCAAGGGACTTTCGGTTACATCGCAGCCCAAAAAGGCAAGCCTATAGCTCGCCCGCCTTGCAGGCCCAAAAAAGACCAAGCTAAAGAGTAAAAGCCCAACATCAATAGAAGGCTTGAAATTCAACACAGCTCTGGCACAGCCTAGTCGATAAACAACCCAAAGGATGGATGCCTAGCCCAAAGGCTTTCCTTGAATCACGCCCATTGGAAACCCAAATGACCAAGCTAATCGGGGCCCATCCCTGACACCTGCGATGGCCACATTGTAGAGGGAAGTGGAACACAGTCACCAGACATCGTGATAATAGTAGCGCCGAATGACTAGAAAAGGCTATAGGGTGCAAAAAGGAGGACCCACGGGATTGGCACCAAAGGAGGAGGAGCAATAGAAAACCCTAGGGAGATCATGATATAAATAAAGAACTGTTACATAACGAAAAAAAAGTCTTATTCTCCTGGCCAATTGTCACTCACGAACTAGGAAAACCAGAAGATAGGAAGGAATACTCACCCCTTGAGTAGAACCTAGCGTGCCCATCACCAATGTATCCTCTACGGATTAAAGAATATACAATCTAGCTGAACATGAGACTCCTATTGTAATGGATGTAGTCTTAATCCTTCGACCGAGACGAACCACTTATACTTCTTTCCCTTCCACCTGTTAACAATCATCCACTCATCAAATTGACCCATTGAATTCATCATATCATGTGTTGGCATTGGGCTATAATTTTTGAGCATCATCAATACTAATCCCCATATGGTAATTAAGTGTAAGAGTGATAATTGAGCCGAATTATCAAACTCGTTTTTTAAATGAATTTAAAAGATTATTTAAATTCTAAATAAATCTTAAAATTAGTTGAATCCGAACAAACTAAAGTATTTATTATAAACGAGTGCAGTATACCACGCTCGAACCGAGTTTGTCCAAATTATTTTTCTAAATAAGCTAACAAAATTGTTCATGCCGAAAATAAAATAAATTGAACTCGAGCAAAAACCGTGTATACATAGCTCAATTCGATTATGGGTCGATACTAGTGAGACGTGGTGTCACAGTTTTCTCGATTATTTTGTCCCTTCCCGCCCAATGTTCTCCCCTGTGAACGCATACAAACAGACACATTCGTGTATATCACCACTAACTCTCGAGAGATTCGCCCATTGCCGGCTTTGTATAGGACGTTCTCGGAGGCTTCTAAGAGCATATTCAATAGACGTATGCCATATTGACTGGTTCTGTGGATCCGCAAGTCCTTCCAAGTTACGCCTTCAATAGACACCACTATATCTTCAACTTTCTCAGAGCTCCAGCTGTTTTCAATGCCCGATCAGTCACTAAGGTGTGTACAAACCCGATGGCGTATAGTAGGTGGCAATGAGAATTGGGAAACTAGCTTTATTTGTCAGCTACTGGATGAGTGATGGTTCGAATGAGTATTTATTCAGGCCCTGCTTGCCAAAGAGATGATGGCCATTTTCCTCGAGAAGTCCGAGAAGATGAGAGGTCGCTGGATAGATATGGAGGTATGCTTGAACACATAATGTGTTGGTTTTGGTTTTGGTTTGTTGTTATGGATCTGGAAGGTTTGTAACTGAGCTATAATTAGTGCATTAATGGCTGATTCATCTATTACCTGAGCCACATTTCCTTTGCCATTCTGATTTCTATTGCAGTAAGCATAACTATCCTTTGAAGAAGGTAGGAATATGAAATGGGTTTGTGGCAAAATGGGTAGATGTCCCTCTTTTTCCCTCTATATCCCCTTATGTGTCATCTCTAGGTGTTTCTTCACTATATTTTCTCTATTTCCCCGAGTTATATGCATTGATATTGACTTTTGTTTCCAGTGAGGATCTGCATCTAGCTGTGTCCACCACCAAGGGAAATCACTGTGAAGTTTGAAGTCTTATAACAATGAATCTTCAAGATGGAAAGTGTTGGAGCGCTTCAAAGGTTTGTTCAGTTGCTCTTCTTCCTCAATTTACCCAACTTTCTTTTTCAAATGTTTATAAGCAAGCTGAACATGTACAGAAGTTTTTAAACCTATGGCTTTTTCTTAATATACACGGTTGTGTCCTGAAAAATAATAATATGCTCTCTTTATTGAGATGTTATGAGAAAATTGCTTGCTGAAATTGCTTTTCAGAAGGATTCTTGGAAGACCACTCTGCTCTTAGCTTATCAAAGTCTTGGTGTGGTATATGGCGACCTCAGCATTTCCCCTCTCTATGTTTACAAGAGCACATTTGCAGAAGACATTCATCACTCAGACACGAACGAAGAGATTTTTGGTGTTCTTTCTTTTGTCTTCTGGACTCTAACTTTAGTTCCTCTCTTCAAATACGTCTTCATTGTCCTTAGAGCTGATGACAATGGAGAAGGTGAGGACTAGATTAAACAAGAGATATTTAAGTTGTTTGGTCATTAAATTGAAGAATCTTGTGCATGATTCTACAGGTGGTACTTGTGCCCTGTATTCCTTGATATGCAGGCATGCTAAAGTGTGTCTTCTACCCAACCGTCAAGTTGCTGATGAAGCACTGTCTACATATAAACTGGAGCACCCTCCACAGAGAGAGAATAATTCAGGGGTGAAATTATTGCTTGAGAAGCACAAGTCCTTGCACACTGCATTGCTGATCTTGGTCCTTCTGGGCGCTTGCATGGTAATAGGGGATGGACTGCTCACTCCAGCCATATCTGGTAACCTTTATTTGGGGTAAAATATGTTTCAATTGCAGTTCTGTCCTCTTATTTGTCAACTAACAACATGTTTCTTTGTTTAGTTTTTTCTGCAGTTTCTGGCCTTGAGTTTTCCATGTCTAAGGAACATCACCAGTGTAAGCTTCTTTATGAAGAGAGTCTCAAGAGTATTTGAAGTCTGTTAATTTCACTTTATTTTCTTAAAAAAATTATGTGGTTATTAAAAGATTTACACAATCTAAAATCGATCAGTTCATGAAGCGGAGAAAAATGAAATTTCATTACCTCATAATTGGTGTCATGTTTGGTTTGAGTTTGATATCATATGACTTCTTTTATTAAGTGTAAAATCAAAAAATCAAGGAGAATTGAAAGTAAGTGCTCTTTTAATATTTTTAAAAATCTTCAGCAAGTACTTATGAATTATTGTTGGGATCACCATAAGGCTGCTGGGGTAGGGGCACGACAGCTTCAAAACATTCTTTGTTTCAATCACAGATTTATTATTGTTTTGTTCACTGTAGTTCTGATTTTGAATATTCTTGGTGAAGTTACAGAGTCACGAGGTGTGTGCTTTCTATCATTGAAATTGGTTGTTGGTTAAGGGGAGGGGAACCACTTTGTTTTCCTGACCAACTTAGTGAACAGAAACAATTTGGCCTGCAGTGCCAGGACTATCCAAACTCTGCAAGTAGGGTTCTGTAATGGTCATATTTTTCCCTTTCTGGCAATATGTAATAAGTTTACAGGCAAGACTGAGAAAGAGATGGTGCTTTATTTTGAGTGATAACACAGTGTTGGTAAGGACTAGTGAAGGTTACGAGTTTTATATCATCAAATCTTTGAGAGAAATCCATAATGGCCCTATATGCATCTAATCTTCTTTTGTCCAGAAAAGCAATACATATATAATATGTGGAAGAACAAAATTTTGATGAAATTTATATAATCACAGTGTGTTTGTTTGGTTATCATAGGTTCCCTGTCTAAGTTTAGCTAAATTTTGGTTGGGGAAGGGGAAGAGGGAAGGGGGGAATGGGAAGACAGATGGCCTTGTATAGGAGTGATTTCGTTTTATTAACCTCACAATTAGCAGAGATAGTTATTTGTTATAAGGGGTGCCACATTTTACTGCTGTTTTCGAGACAAGTGATTGGACTGGAGTTATGAGGTGTGTTCTGATAAAAATTACTGTTTACAACTCTAGTTTATAAGACTCACAATGTAGTAACAAATTTCATCTGCAATATTTCATTTTTTTAATATATCTAAACAAAATGGTTTTCCAGTTAACAGTGAGAACATTATATTCTTAATTGTTGCTTCGTCTTGAGAATTTATCTGTAATCGTATGCTAAAGTATTAGTTACTGCATATTTATATACTCTTTTCTGTTACTGCTCTTCAATAGTTCATCGATTAGAAGAATAAACTTAAATATACATAGCTTTAGTAGCATGTGGGCTTTCTTTAAGTTGTGATGAAGAGATTTATTCAATTCATTGCAGGTTTTCATACCCATTCTATCTGTTCTTACTTTTGCGGTCTATGCCCAAATTTTCAGATGCTGTGATTCCAATTACTTGCTTCATATTGGTGTGCCTATTTGCACTACAACACTATGGCACTCATCGGATTGGCTTCTTTTTCGCACCAGTTGTGTTGACTTGGCTACTATGCATCAGTGCCCTCGGCTTGTACAATATATTCCATTGGAACCCACAAGTTTATAGAGCTCTCTCTCCATATTACATGTTAAAGTTCTTAAAAAAGACAAGAAAAGGTGGATGGATGTCTTTAGGTGGAATTTTATTGTGCATAACAGGTAAACTTGTTACAAACAATCAGTGGGTCAATTTTTCTTGGTTTGATTCCTATTTATCATGCACTGAGTTTTAGATCATCCTTAAATTATTATATATTGCTGGCATTTGACACGGATGTGATGCTTCTGTCATGCAACCTCAAATTAACAAAATGCTATTTTGATTTTTGTGCTGCGCATGATGATGAGTTTTCTTGTGAGCCTTAGAAAGATTAAAAAAAGGTTATACTTCATTATATGCCATATACCAGAAACTTATTCAGGAATGTAGTGCTGCAAAGATCTGCAGAATGTTGTGGATAGTAATTGAACTTCTAAGTGCCAACAATTGCCTTATATTCGAACTAATTGTGTGTTGCAGGCTCAGAAGCAATGTTTAATGATCTTGGACACTTTTCTTCTACTGCAATTCAGGTACTGCTGGATTGGATATCATCCACTAATTAATGGTAACTGTTGTGTGCTAACAATGCTTTTACCCATGGAATAATCTTTGTTGCGTCTGGAAGCAATACTTCTCATTCCCCTTTTTCTGCAGATTGCTTTCACCTTCCTGGTTTATCCAGCACTAATATTGATATATATGGGTCAAACAGCTTACTTATCGAAGCATCACGGCACCAGTTATAAAGTTGGTTTTTATGTCACAGTGCCAGGTATATTCTATCCTTACTAGGCTCTAAGAGGGAAGAATGTTGTTAATTTGAAATTTGTCTTTGGGTGTCTACATGGTGAGGGTGTCTCTGCTTGTCTCAGATGGTGCCACATGATCTGAGCCTAAGATAGGACGAGTATTTTTGTGTCCAAGCTTGAAACTCAGATATCATTTTTCTTTATTTCAATTCAGGTTAAGTTGAAGATTCCTGTAGTTTTGTGAACTTCGACAGCCTAAACAAATTTCAGATGCATTCCACTAGTATACAGATGTTTACAATTCAGGGAAATGCAACAGTTGTTAGCTAAAACAAATCACAGGAATATAGCATATTTCTGTGAAGTAGGTTTCTTTCTGGATGACATTAATCAAGCCACTGAAAATGCTTCAACCTTGGGATTACATGAGGTATTTGCACCAAAGTCTCAAGGACCAATGATTGAGCTTGAATCATAATAGCCACTTCAACGTCTGCTTCTTAGGATCATAATAGCCAAGGCCAAGTTGGGCTGGGCTCATTCTAGGTCATGCCGTAGGATTTATGGCAGTGGTTTATAGTTTGCACCGGCAGATATATAATGGATAATGCAGGCTTATTATCTAGCATTGATATTGATTAGTTCATTGCCTGTGTTACTCGGTTTGGACACTGGATCACTGTTGTGACCAGGCCTATACACGTTAGTTTTTACACTGTATCACTGTTTTGACCATGCCTATTCCCTGCACCTTCATTGGTCTATATATATAAGTTAGTGCAAACCTGCCTAATGAACATAGAGACATTGCGAGTTCTCTCTCGTGATGCTTTATGTTGACTAAGCTAGAAATGACTTGTTGCCGCAACCTAAAAGACTTATGGTGTGCAGTATGCGGGTTGGACTTCTAAACCCCATGCATGCTTATTATATGCACTTGCTATGGAGAGAGAGACTTTTTCTTTGCAGAACTCAAGGTTTCTGTGATTTTAACAATTATGTTTGCCTTTTGTTTGTGTAACATTGTGGTCATTGTATCTCGCATAGAGAATATACACTTTTCTTTGCAGAATCTAAGTTGTCAGATATTTTAACAATTGTGTTTGCCGTTGGTTTGGATAACATAACGGTTGTTGTATCTTGCATACAGAGGAAACATTTTTCTTTGAAGAATACAAGTTTTCTGATATATTGAGAATTGTGTTTGCCTTTGGTTTGGATAACATAGTGGCTGCTGTATATTGCATGCAGAGTATGTAAGGTGGCCAGTGCTTGCAGTAGCCATCCTTGCTTCCGTTGTGGGAAGTCAAGCAATCATCAGCGGGACATTCTCGATCATCAACCAGAGTCAATCACTTGGTTGCTTTCCGAGAGTGAAGGTTGTTCACACCTCTGATAAGATACATGGCCAGATCTATATCCCTGAGATCAACTGGATGCTCATGATCCTCTGCCTTGCTGTGACTATTGGATTCAGAGACATAAAACACATGGGAAATGCATCAGGTAGATTATGCCTAACTATTTTTTCCTGTAAGATCTTTTATGCCAAACCATCAAGACATCATATTGATGCTAACCTTCTTCTACTTTCAAGGCTTCAGTAAACTGGATGACAACTAATAAGCTGTCAGATTCTTC
The DNA here is from genome assembly GCA_023539305.1 of Ilex asprella. Lineage (NCBI taxonomy): Eukaryota > Viridiplantae > Streptophyta > Magnoliopsida > Aquifoliales > Aquifoliaceae > Ilex > Ilex asprella. The sequence goes on from CM042185.1 coordinate 4,795,775, forward strand.
CAAAGGGAAATTTCATAATTTACCATCCTCCATGTATAAATGAGTGTTCTGTCTGTTACATTCCTGCAGATTAACTAGCAATAATGCTTTAGCACCTTTCCCCCCGATTTCTATGCACATTGGTGTTTTAACTTGTACAGAAGTCTCCAAGTGTGTGCGATTTTGTTTTTTTCTTCTTTTCCTTTCACAATTCTAATATTAATCATAAATTTTTAAAGCAGGAATGAATAATGAGGAAGTTAGATGTTAATTTAAGGAAATTCTTCTTAAAGTACACCAATTTTTATGTAATTTGTTGCAGGATTGGCGGTGATGGTGGTAATGTTAGTGACCACTTGCCTCACATCCTTGGTCATTATCCTCTGCTGGCATAAACATCCTATTTTAGCTCTTTCCTTCCTACTTTTATTTGGATCTATTGAACTACTGTACTTTTCAGCTTCCCTGACCAAGTTCCGTGAAGGTGCCTGGCTTCCCATCCTCCTTGCACTTTACCTTGTTACTGTCATGTTTGTTTGGCACTATGCCACCATTAAAAAGTATGAAAATGACCTTCACAACAAAGTTCCACTGGAATGGCTGTTAGCCTTGGGTCCAAGCTTGGGTATTGATCGAGTACCTGGAATTGGCCTAGTGTTTACTAATATAACCTCCGGAATTCCTGCAAACTTCTTGCATTTTGTTACCAACCTCCCTGCCTTCCACCGTATTCTTGTTTTTGTATGTGTGAAGTCGGTACCAGTACCTTTTGTGCCTCCAGCTGAGCGGTACCTTGTAGGCCGTGTGGGTCCTGCAGCTCATCGGTCGTACAGGTGCATTGTTCGTTATGGATACCGCAATGTTCACCAGGATGTTGATTCTTTTGAGTCTGAACTTGTTAATAGGCTGGTTGATTTTATCCGTTATGATTGGGCCCGGACACATGGAATTTCTAACACATGTAATGAAGATGATGGATCTCATTCTGGTGGATCATCAAGTGAGTGCAGATTGGCAGTGATAGGAACTGTAGGAGTTGCTGGCAGACCTGCTTTTGATATTGAGGAAACCATGCAACCACGAAGTGCAACTGTTGGGTTCCCAACAGTTGACAGTATGGCTGATGTTACTGAGATGGCGCCCCTTGGTGTTGTGGAAAGAAGAGTGAGGTTTGCCGTTGACAACGAATCTGAAGCTGATTCTCAGTCTGAAATTGATGTGCAATTGCAGGAAGAGCTAGAAGATCTGTATGGGGCTCAACAGGCAGGGACTGCGTTCATTCTTGGGCATTCACATGTTAAAGCAAAACAAGGATCATCTTTCTTGAAGAAGTTGGCCATCAACTTTGGTTATAATTTCCTGAGGAGAAATTGCAGGGGACCAGATGTAGCACTCAAGGTGCCTCCAGCGTCTCTCCTCGAGGTTGGCATGGTTTATGTTATTTGAGCTATATAAATGCAACTAGTATGAGAAACTTCATTGTGAATATTAACAGCCATGTTTTGCCCTGTCAGAAACATTTGACATGATGTTTCTGTATTCCAGTAATTCTTCTATCTCAATATATTCCAGTAAATCTGTTTTTGAATAAGCTAATCCCCATTTTCTGGGTCGATAGTACTGCTCTCTATTATGATATCTATGCTTAAAGTCTCATTGTTAGCATATGATGCACCATGTTCTTGTTTTATATTTTCCTGTTGATGCACTTAAGTGTTATGTCTCTCCATGTGTAAACAAATGTCACACAGGTCGATATAAATTGTGGGTTTATTTTCTAGTAATTTAAACTTTTAGAATGACTGAAAAAAAAAACCCTTTAGGATAATTGAGGCAAAAAAACCTTTTAGAATGATTGATAGTCGGACATTCATATTGTTTTTGACATTGAGAAAGGATGAAACTAACGAGGTTTTTAATTTAATGTCATGATACCACAAAAGACGAAATAATAAGCGAAAAATATTTGATGGTATCAATAACCATGTATGTTTGATGGTATCAAAGATGTGAACCTTACTGCTATGCTTGCATTTCTTACTCATATCTCAAAAAGAATTAGAAAATATAAAAATTAAAGCTCAGCCACTCAACAAAAGAGAATGTGGAGGAAGAAGAGGAAGATATTTCTTGTGTGTGTTGCTCCTCTCAATTTCCATAGTCAGCCAAAGGGCCACGTTATCTCCCATGAACCACCAGGCAATTCCAGTGGCAGCCATATTTTTCGAAGTTAACACGTGGCAGTATTCTACAGGTCTACCCCCCACCACACACACACACACAACACCACCTACATATAATGTGCAGAAGGTCCTGCTTTTAGAGTGAAGGAAGCAAACATGGGACTGAGGGCACTTCCCTTGTCACCTACACAAAATGGTTTCCTTCCAAATGCAGGAATTGCTCAAAACTTGTCACCATATAATTTCCACAGAACCTCCAGATTAAGGGTAGTTTCAGCTCAGTCAGAGAAGGATAAGGAAGAACCCAAGAAGAAGGCGGAGAAACAATCTCTCTTTGGAAGTTTGACAGAAGCTCTGGATTTTTCTCAGGTTAGATCAGAAGAGGATGCCCAGCTTCTGAGTGAAGCCAGGGAAGCAACAAAGTCAGGAGGCCAGATGAACAGGGAGCAGGTAAACTACATATATATATGTGTGTGTGTATTTCAATGCAAATCTGAATACTGAATGAGACTCTGTAATCAACCAGTTACTAACAGCTCTCATGTATTGCAGTATGGAGCTCTTAGAAGGAAAATTGGAGGGACTTACAAAGATTTCTTCAAATCCTATGTTGACGGTAATTGTACTGATTATGATCTCCTTTTTTAGCAAAATATGTTCTAAACTGTGAATTGATGTTTGAATTGGGATGTAATGTGAGAGTGTCAACCAAATCCAAACTAAGCCCAACTTGAAAATACTTCATAATGGGGTAGGGATTTATGTTGCAGCAATATTGTTTGGCGTGGGCAAAGAAAATCCCAACTAAATTTGGGCAATAAAAATATTGGAGTCTCGGTTTTTCAGCATCTTATCCGAATTGAACTCGAATGTCAATTCAAATATCCTAGACTCAAACCCAAATTCAAATTGAACTCGAAATTCAATTGGAGAATCATGCCCAAATTTTAAACCCAGTTGGGTAACTCGAGTTTAACCTCAGTATAGAAAATTAGATCCAAATCTTAAGGAGTAATTTAAGTGGTAACATGAAGAAATTTTTTAAACTTAAATGTTTTGAATTCAAATCTTAACATTCCCTTGGAGGGAGGCCAAGAGAAATTTATCCCTTGTAAAAATCTTAATTATGGTGTGGATAGTCAGTATTTAATCAGATCAAGAAGAAGATTAATGGAGGTGTATGTAAATTGACCCGACACCCAAAATCGTTAACCGAAACCAAAAAACTATAACCAAGTTATTGTGTCTATTTGGTATAATCCTTGTAACTTTCCTAACCTCAGAATATTGTTCTTTCGTTTCCCATGAAATCAGTGGACGGACAATACGTAGAAGAAGGTTGGGTTGACAAAACCTGCAAAGTGTGCAAGAAAGATACCAAAGGTGAACCTAGGCAGGTAGACAAGCTTGGAAGATATGTCCACGTGGCATGCTTGGAGAAGTCCAATTCTGGAAACTTTTTTACCAGACTATTCTCAATGTAAAAGGAAGTGTGATCGAATGGGTTTTGAATTTTTTTTTCTTTTCTAATCATGTAACTTTATATGTGGCAGAGGAGATGGGGAAGGATGATCTTGAGTGGTGCATAATATGGATATAATATTTGTTGTATATCTTGAATGATGTTTTGTAATTTTAGATTCTGCTCATTCTGAATTTTTAGGAGTTGTGTTATAATATTAGATAAGACAAAAGGAATTAAAGGAGGGATCATACTAAAAATTACAAATTTTTTGTGGGTCAAGTTACAATTTTTTTGGGTCAAATTACAACTGAAAAAGTTATGATAATATAATTGATAAGAACAATCTCAATTTAATGTAGTCCATTATAGTGGATTGTATCTTCGCTCTTTATTTAATATAACTTTGAAGATTTATTATAATTTTTTTATATTTTATAATTTTTTTTTAACAAGATTTTATAATGTTTTTTAATAAGATTTTATATTGTTTTTCAGAGGCATAGATTCTTAAATAATAGGATAAATCTTATAAATGCCCTATGCATTGTGCCTTTTTTTTTTTATTAAATACCTTTTGAACTTTAAGTTGTCCCCATTTGTCCTTTCAATAATGTGTATTTTTTCCAATTATTTCTTTTATTAAGATTAACAGATAAACGAGACAAATTTTGTTAAAATTAATTATTAATTTATCTTTTTCGATGTTTAATCTTAGCAAAAAGGGATTGATTGAAATAAATTACATAATTTGAGAATAAATTAGAGTAATTAAAAGTTCAGAAAGTAATTTAAAATAAAGACCACACTTCAAGAGGTGTTTTTGAGACTCACCCTAAATAGTAAAAATTAGTGTCCACAAAAATAAAAAAATAATCCAAATTTGTATTTTTACAAGTTGAGTTGCTTGTACTATACAAGTGGAGAGTATAAAGTCCATGTATTTCATCTCACATTACTTAGGGAAACATGTGTGAAATTATTTGTACTAAATAATTAGAAAGTTAAATACTCAACTTATAAAAATATATTTTATTATCATTATATTTAAATTTATAATACAATAAAAGACTTGATCACTATCAATGAAAAGATAATAATATTAAATTAAAAATTAGAAATTAAAGGCTTCTTCTTACCATTGTATTTTATGATTAGTTCTCATTACTACCTATTTTTCCTGCCACCAACTATCCTCTATTTCATTGTTTATGTAAAAAAATATTTTTACTACTCAAAAATTGTCAATCTTTTTTTTCTTCTAACTTTTCAAGTTTTAAAAATGAAAGAAGGAAAGGATGAAAAAGAAGAATATAAAAGATCATAACGGTTTTAAATCCGTGGATTGCATGGGTGGGGCTAGTAGTCATGTATTAGTTTTTTTATGTAAGTTTGAATCTTGACAATTTTACACTCATATTCAACCCTAAAGAGTCTTCCTCCAAGCCTGTAATTGGGAATCGAGGGTTTATTGAGATCCTTTTTCACACAAATTCTGACGTATTTTCCTCTTTTTGTTGCAGCTGTTTTGTTGTCAATCTTAATAGGTTTTCCTAGTGCTTTGGCAATTTGGTAAAGTATCATTTCATCATAATATTCACACTGTAATTCTGGCAATCTTTACGAAATCGTCGTAGTGATTTCCATAGCCCTGGTAGGGATAAAATTAGGATCTCATTTCCTCACAGTGAGATAGTGATTCATGATAATCGAAGGGCCTCCTGTAAAAACTTTGAAGCTATCTTCCTTCATAGGGAAGTTGAACAGATAGAACCCATTATCAAGGTCAATAGCATTGAAATCCCCTTGAAGGTTCCATATGTTTCTACTTTCATGCAAAGGACCTTATAGCCAATATTTTTTCCTAGGAGCTTAACCAGGAGCCTATCCTTCCACTTACCTCTAATTCTTTGGAGCGTTTTCTGTGACAAATTGATTCTAGGGCAAGATTCATCGGCGAAGTCGATTGTGGTGCCACTCTGAATCTCGATCTAATTAGGGTTTTCCTCTGAAACTTCCTTCTCTGTTGATTCTTCCTTGTTTGCAGAATCTTCATAGTTGTCTTCATCAAAGTAGATTGCGTTGTTATCCTCCAAAAGGGTTGCTTCATAATTTTGTTGGAATGGTCCCTTTATAGGAGTTAGATCTGGAATTTGGTCTTTAGTGGAAGTTATTCTCTGTTAAGAACATAAGTCCATTTGCATCTCTTCTTCATCCAGCCATTTATGCGTTTCTTTAATTTTCTTGGTGTGTTCTCTCAAGGTGATCATCCTCTTCTTCAGTCCTTTTATGGGCATTCACGGGGTCCTCTTCCATTTTGGTGGGAAATCAATGGAGGGTAACGTATCTCTAGCTTCAAACCAGATTCTTCAATCACTTTTTTAGAGGTATTTCTCCATTATCCACTCCTCGTTCAACTAAAAGGTATCTCTCCTCCCCCGTCTTTTTCTAGACCTTTTAGAATGAAAGCTTTCTAGTTAACAAGACATGATTTTAAAAACGTGATTATTAAAACAAGGAACAAATCTAATAACTTCCATTTCCAAGCTTTTGCTAACTTTGCCAAAAACTCAAACATGGAACCAATCTAATAACTTACGCTAAGGTGATGAAGAATGTCATCATGAAAACTGACTCTTTGGATGCCCATCAACTCCTCTCTTATAGATTGGAAGATACCCATCCAGAGAGAGGGATCATTGCTGAATGCGAAAAACTCCTTACCCTCCTCAACCTTCCTATCTACTATTCTAAGAGGGAAAAGAATTTTTGTGCTTACAGCCTTGCAAATCTAGGTGCCAAATAAAACAAGGACATGGTGCTCTTTAACTCCCCACTTTGTTCAATGAGTGAGATTTTGAGAAATGATTGTGCTAATATCTCCTACATAAGCAATTTTTTTTTAATTTTGGACTTTTCAAATGTATTGAAAAAAAAAATCTTAACAATTTTTGGAATAAGATCGTGAGGAATTTATTCTCATGAGCCATGAATACATTAGTCTGAATGTGAATGACTTGATTAGATAAAAAAATAATTGAGATTTACATAAGTTTATTCAGACCTCTAACCATTAAAACAAAAAAAAAAAAAGAAAAAAATGTTTGGGTAAAGCAATCTCATAACCCAAATTCCATATAAGGGAAAAATATCATAGCCAAGATTGGGGGGCCCACCCGTTACTCTTGGCGGGAAAATATACCTACTTAGCAGTTATCGCGGGTAGCCGCCTAGAATTCTTCAGTCCCAACAGAGAGAGAGAGAGAGAGATGGTGGGGCTACCGTACGATTGCTTGGCGAACCCACTTGGAGCCGTACGATTGACGTTCGAGAAGGCCGTGGCCTCAGGCAAAGATCCGGCCAACTTCAACGGCAAAGATTGGGGAGTCACCGATCTCTTTCGCGAGTTCCTGTTCGACAATGGCGGTCTCTCTCAGGTCCCGTTTCTCTTTCTCTCCTCGACACACTCAATGCCTCAATCAGTTATATGTTTAAGCTGATCGATTTGGTTCTGTATATGTCGAGATTCTGAAAAGCCCTAGGGTTATATTTGACATTGGCAATCTATATATTGTCTTTTGATTTCTATCTGATACATCTGTAGTGTATTACTTATTCATTTTGATCACCTTAGTATAAGAGCAGCCGGAAAAGAAGGAAGATTGCGTTGCTATCTAGAGAAACAAAAAGTCGGATTTTAGATGGTGCTAATTTGTTGATTTTTTCTCACAGAATCGGAAATGATGTATAAAATATTCTTTTGCTAGCTAAACATATTTTTTTGTGTTCCTTAGGATGCTGTGATTTGTTTGATATTTCTAATTGGTTGCTCTTGGGTTTTTATGATGGATTAGGTCCCGTTGCTTAATCCTACAACAATTGAATGGGTTAAACCCAACACTCTGGTTCGATACCGGGGAATGATACAAGACATGCTGGGTAATGAATTCTATGCTGGTGTTTACAAGGTATTTTTGTTCTTTTATTTATTGATGAACTAAAACAGCCTCTCTGCACTCATTTTTTTGGTGCCATTTTGAATTATGTGTTTTTTATTTTATTTTAAAGGATGGAGCAACATGGAGAACCAACAAGTTTGCAGATGGTTCCCAATTTCCTATGGGCTCTTCATCTGATATGCAAGTTTGGGAGCGTCGTTTGCTTTACTGTGTTCCTGTGAGTTCTAATGTTGTTTTTCATTTTGTTTATGTCGCCTCTTGTACTCATCATGTAGGCATGGGCTCATACTACGGTGATCTCCATTGATTACAATACAGATGTTTGTTAGTTGTTAGCGTGTTACGAAGTGGTCTATCAATTTTTTGATTTTTCCTTATATCAGAGAATTTTTTGCATTTTCATTTTGAGCTATTCATTTTGATATTCCAAATCTGTTTATTTTTTATAGATTATTTTCTTTGTCAGTTCAATGTTTGATTGTCCCGTCTAATCTTTTTATTTATTTTGATTCTGATTGTATCTACTAATTGATGAATGAAATTTTTTAGGAACTTCAATGTGTTTTCCAAATCAGTTGATTTATTCTATGTAGAAAATATTTTGTTATTTCATTATCATTAACGAGTAGAGCTTTTTCACCATTCATGCTGCCAACTTTGTTGGCATTATATCAATTGGTCTGTTGACCTTCTTTCTTTCTAGGTTCCGGGCCAAAATTCATGGACGGAAACTTTTTCTGAAGCACTGATAAATTCGTATTCCAATACTACATCTCCACATGGGGAGAAGCGCCAGAGAGAGTGCCTCACAGCTATTTGTGATGGAAATACGCAGGTAATTTCCATCTGTGCAGTTTTTTAAACTTGCATAATCCTTTTCTCTTTCACTCAACCATTGAAGAATGCTCGTTTAGATAAATTAAATGACAAGCCCCAATACTCCTTGTTTTGTGAACTTGGCATCAGGGACGGGGTTAGAAACTTACTCCAGTGGGGGCAAATTTTACAATAATAATACTAATTGTTGTTAATTTAGGGACCTAATTTAGAGGCCTAAAGCGTTATTACTGCTAGATTAGCAAATTGACTACATTTAATGTTGAGAACCACTTGTAAATCAATGATTGCAATAAATTAGATGTTCAAATTAAATCCCTAAATTAGATCCCAATAACATTGCTCTTTTAACAACAGTAAGACTATAAAGTTATGTACACAACCTTATGTGAGAGGATATTTTCGCAACTTGAATCCTTGATGTACAGTGTGACTTTACCTTTACAATTGTTCATGACTACATTTTACAATATATAAAAATATTACATGATGATCTGAATATTCAAAATATTCAAATTAACAACAGTGAGAGGGATTAGGCAAGAGATAGGGAGAGAGAGCAAAGAACTTAGAATGATTTTTTGAATAATTGTTGAGAGATTCAGCTAACTAAGCATTATTTAAGTTTACTTACTTAGGAGTTGAGAAATTTAATTCAAATGGAAGAGATGATTAAGTAGAATAAATTGTATGAGTTTTTTTTTGGGTGGAGTCAAATTTAGAATATATTAAAACCTACTAAATAAAATTTATTGCAAAAGAAAATTGAGTGGGGGCACTTGCTCTCACAAGATGTGTAGTTCAGCCCCTGCTTTGCATCCATGCAGATGCACAGGACCATCCTATCTCCCAGTTTGGAAGATCTTATAGGCTTCAATAGTGATCCAGATTGCTTATGTACACCTGCACTTGTGTGTGTCTTGGGAAGTTTCTAAATTATTTAGCCTGTCAATAAAACTTCAATGTTAAATGCGTTAGAATAGTTGGAGGTTTTGATTTTTCTAACAAGATTTATCCAAGTATACGTGTTATAAACTCTGGGTTTTTCCCATCTTTTATTGGAGTTGCAAATTCTTTGCTTACATATTGGATATACTTTGTTTAATGACAGGCCTTAGATCACGAGTTTGAAGGTTCCTCATGTGCAAAAAAGATGGTAAGCAGAAATAGCTTCATGAAATTTGTACAATTTCGCTGTCTTTTTTAATATTGCATTTTTCACATGCATGATCCCTCCTATTTTTTTTTTTTGGGGGGGGGGCGCCGACTAGATTAACTAATTACTTTAATACTCATGTTTGAGGAATCTATTTCGAATGAAAAAGTAAGACATGATAGTTCATTTTTGTAAGTGAACGTATCATATCATTATTGTCTATAGCATATCGTGATGGGAGGAGATGTTTCATCATTTACCCTATTTAAATTTTTGTGGGCTGAAAGGTTTAGCAGTGTTCACCATCTGGTTTATTTGCCATTCTAATGTTTAACTTCAATGAGAACTCCCAAAATCTCTTAGGCTGTGAATTTGAAGTGGGGGGAAGGCATGAATGTCTTAGTTCCTCGTGTTAATTATGAAAGCATGCTTTGCAACTCTAAGTTGCAGTATCTAATCTCAAATGAAGTTGCACTTTTCCATATGCTTTCTAGTAAAAATTATATACAAATGAACCATATTTTAAAGGGAATAGATGCTTACTTCTGAAGGGTCAAATAGGATTTTATTCAAAAGAGTTTCACTTTTTTAGAAAACCTTCTGTCAATCTTCATTTTTCTTGCTGTTTTTATCTATTGCATGATACATTTTTGACACATTTGATGAACTTTTACAATCCTGCTTCCTGGAAGGTAATAACTGGTATTCCCAGTTTGGCATACATATCATATGCAAATTTGACTTTTTTTCTTCTTCCTCTTGTCTTTCTAAGCGAGAGGATGGAATGACTTCCCAGTCTTCTTATCCAGAGGAGTCTATGAGTGAGGGAACTTGTTCTAGTACGTGTTTGGTGCCTGATTTTGAGAGAAAGACTTTTCCTTGTCTCGTGAAGGTGAGTTTGATCCTTTTTTTTTTAAATTTATTTATTTCTAGGTAGCAATTAGTAATATCACCGTAGATTATGCTCTACTAAGATTGGTCTTCCTTCTTCATAGTATTTTGATTGTGCAGGTTTATGACTCTGTAGAGTCTGACTTGAAGCTGAATGATGTTTTTGAGTTTGTTGGTGTCCTCACTTTTGATCCCGAGGTTGCAGTAGACAAAGATGATTCTGAGGAGTTAATGCAGGGTTTATGTGAAGATACATTGGTTCATCTGCCTCCTAGCAAGGTCTTGATCCATATTTCTGTTATTGTAGTATGTTATTTTTCCTATTTCTTGAGGATAATTAATTTTTGTATGTTGTCTGTATTCAGTAGAACTCCCAAGGTAAGCTCATTTAGGCTTGTTAAACTGTGACCATCATATATATTTTTACATGTATAATGAAGAGCATAATTTGTGTGCATAGACTATTATTTCCGGGTAGTTCACTCTGATTTTAAGAATTTAACGTTGGCTTTTTCAATTTTGTATATGTTGCCTGTACCCACCAACCTTTTAATGGCCAGCATCTCATTATGCATCAATGTAACTAACTCGTCACCATATATCACACCATTTTAAGGACCAATCCAGTTACACCACCTTAGTTTCACTTTTCACTTTGTCTGTCAGCTATTGTAAGCATTAACATCTTTGCTTTTGCCCCTCTTGTAACAACATGATGTCTTGTAGGCTAATGCTGGAATTATTAGGTCGAACTGAATGCTGTTTTCAAATCTTAATTCAAAATAAACTGAGCTGGAACCCCAAGTTGTAGGATTTCTGAATCCAAAAACTCGCTCCCTGCTTCCCACCCCCTTCTTTAAACATCTCGACTCAATGAAGCTCTAAGTCCAAGCAACTCAAAGATTGGCAGTATAACTTGGTCATCATTTAAGGTCTCACCATTTCCTGTTTTCATTTGTTCTCGAGAAGTTTGTGGTTAAGCTGCAAAGTAGTGGACATGTCACTCCGAAGTTATCTTTTATTGTTTTCAGGAGTAAGCATTCTAATTGTAGAAAATTGGTCGAGAAGGATGTTTCTGAAAGAAGGATTCATGCCCAAGATTCAAATTCTATCGGCCTTGATCATATATAGATCTCATGGTTGAATTCATATGCATCAATTGAATTTTATTTCTTAATTGTTGGTCATATACATCTTGAGCTCGTGTCTTGTCAGTGTTAAGTCTCTTTGAGATTATATTATTTTCTTCTATGGCAAAGACATTTTTCAGGCTAATAACAAAAGGGATTCTAACATGTTCTTTTTGCAGGTACCCTGGCTTCATTGTCTTGTGCACCAGAAGCTTGCGGCTCATGACTTTCTTTCTAGTTCCCCCACATTAGAGGTAAGTGGAACTTACGGAACATATCTCTACATGGCTGATAGTTAATCTGCCTAATGTCACTTGTGGTCTTTTTCTTTGTATAGCTATTGCCTTACTTCTGCCAGTTGCCACTTGTTCAAATAAGATTTTATTTTGTTCTCCTACAGCCAACATCCAATTTTGTCAGGGGAATAAGGGAAACACTATTGGGCCATCTCACAACTGTCCTTGGAAATGATGGGCTGGCAGCTGAATTCTTGTTATTGCATCTCTTGTCCAAGGTATACTGATACATCTCAGAATCATGGTTCTCAATTTAATATCATGTGTGATAATATCTGTAGTACCATATTTAAATCTTGATATCTCAGCATGCAATTTCTTCTGTTAGAGCACTTCAATTTCAAACTTTCTAATGCGCTCAAATTTTTCTGTCCTCTGCTATTTCCTGTGCACTTCTGGACATAAATAACAAGTCCTATTGTTGCAGGTGCATGCTAGGGTAGACACGCTTGCCGTGGGGAAGTTTTCATTGAATCTTACTTGTTTCAGCAACGAAACTATGTCTGTTTTTGGCAATTGTCTTAAGGTTGCAGTCAAGAACCTTATGCCCTTCACACATAGCATACCTCTCACAGTGGATTTTCTTAACAATGGTACACTTGCCCCGAAAAAGGATTATCAAGCAAACAGGTATTCTAGTTCTGACAAGAAGGAAGAAGTGTTTTCGTACATAGTAATATTATAATCTATGAAATAGCAGTCACTGTAATGTGTCCTTACACCTCTATATGCTATTGCTCTAGACTGCTGTCTGGAGTTCTGCAGTTAGCTCAAGGCTCACATTTGACAATTGAAGAGACACACTTACAAGCAGGGGTCCTCAATTCTACAGGGATTGATAATACAAGAACTCTAAAGAACCTAATGGATTTGCAAAAGGTAATTTCGACTTGTCTTGTGTAGCTTAACCTGGCATTAAAAAGTTTGAGAATTGTGAATTTTACACATTGTAGTAAAAAATTCTGTATGTTCTTTCTTGTAACTGTAGATGGTATATTCCAAATTTTGTGTGGTATATTTGATGTTTTTTGTTTGTTTTCTCAGGTGGAGTATGACTTCACATATTATAAAATGGAGATGGCAGCAGATGTTCAGTTGCTGGTTCTCTCTGAGGGGAAATCAAATATCCTGCCAGCTGATGTAGTTCTGCCTTTCCATCCATCTTCAGCGGGTTCATCAGAAGTTTCGGATGCAGAAGCACTAAAAGCTTGGAGATGGTACCTGGCTACTCTTAGATCATTGCCACATTCGATTGAGCAAGAAATGCAGAAGGTATGAGTTAAGCAACTTCTACTGCTAGTGCACATTTTCTGTAGGCAATGAGATGCAGTTTTGCATTTGCAAGGGGGAGGACACCTTAAATTTTCTTGTAACTAGAAATGGGGTTTCTGGCTTTGTCATACACTTAATGACAGAAAAAAAGGCTTTGTCATACACTTGAGACGTTGACGAACTTTAAGAATTGGACGCAAGAATCTGGGTGATCATGCTGTGGGACCTGTCCTTTGCTGTGGCCGTCATGTCTCAACATTCAGTTTGCATAAATCCTTACAAGTTCATATGCTTTTGATTGTGATTCACAAAGTTGTGTTACCGCTGCATTCATGGCTTAAGTTTTGAGGGTGAACTGGAGTTTGTGATATATCTTTCCCCACCTTTTGTCTTTTTTAATGTGAAGCTGCATGGCAGTTGTTTCTCACATGATTTTGACTATAACATTGGCTGATATGTTGCAGGTGGTAGAAGATGACTTGGTCGCAGCTAGGCAAGCTGATCGAAGTCTAGGCAGTAAAGAATTTAGCAGGTTAGTTTTAGACAAATGTTTTAGCAGGTCGGTCATATGGTTTTCCATTTCATTCGCAATTTTGTTGAGACTTGGATAATATTGTCGTGCAGATGGCTGACAATGGCTCGCTTGATGTCTGCGAGTTTTGGTGAGACATGCCTGTCATTGGAACAATGGCAAATGGTTAAGGAACTGGAGAGATTAAGAAGGGAGAGACTCCAGGAAAGTAGGTAAAGAATTAGTCACGGAAGGAAAAGGGATGACAATGATGTAAATTTTCTGTATCTTTAGATCTAACTTCATTATTTATCAGTTTTGAATGTGGCGGGGATAGCCTTTACCAAGTAATGCTGCTAAATGCAAGTCTTCGAATCTCTATAGTGCGCTTGATGGCCTAAATGTTTCAATTTGATGTGTACCAATCCAACACCTTCATATTTCATTATTAGTCGAACCATTTTGCCCCCTCAACCTCATAATCTATAATTATCTAAACTTCAAGGGCCTTGCTACTGTCATCCCTAATAGTCTGACTATTTGTTTCATTGACCCCTTTATTAAGGGCCTTACTACTTGCCCCTCAACCTCAAGAATTCCAAATTTTCTCAAAAACAATACCTGACCCCAATCCCAGAGGTGCAAGACAATGTAAGTACCAATACCGGCGATCAAACCGTAGGCTACAGAATAACTCAACGGCATCAAAATCAACGTCGAGAACGCCGGAATTGCCTGCCTTGTATGCTTCCACTCAATCTCAACCACCGATCTCATCATTAAAACCTCCACCACTATTAACGGCGGTCCCACCGCCACGCCGACGACAGTAACGGCGTGAAGAAGAGCGCCAGTGGAAAGTACCCCGCCACCGTTAACGCTGTCAACCCCGTTGTCCTTCGAAGTCGCCGTTGATGTCTGTCAATCCGGCGAAACGAGCCATGGAATACCTAGTTCCGGTGGTGTCCAAGATGTCGACGTAGAGAAAAGTGAATAAGGCTTCCCAGAAATACCCTTTTCCGATGCTTTTGAAGGTCAAAGTCCCGGTGGTGCTTTCGATCTTGTGAACGTCGACGACTTTCTTGAAGTATTGGTAAGAGGAGTTGCTGGCCGGCGTGTTCGGAAACGCTGTAATCTCGGTGTTGCGAAAACACGAGACGGCGGTTACGAAGACGATCCCATAAATCATAGCGCCTTTGATATTTTTCACTAAGCAATACGCGATGATAATAAAGCCGACGACTCCGAGCCAGAATGTGGAACTTTCCATGCGACCATTCAGGCACAAGATGTCGCCGGAAACAATGCCGTCGGGAATGAGAGCAAAGGTGCCGTTGGCGAATGTTTGAACCGGAGCCAACATGGCACGTGAAGACCGAGGACATGCCCCGATGGTGACTAGGGTGGATGAGCTATATAACCAATGAGTCCGAGGCCTCCGTTCTGTAAACCGATGAAGGCTAAAAAGAGACCAATACCGGCGGAGGAGGAGATTCTTACGGGTTTGGGGATAAGTTTTGCGAGTTTTGCATGTAAACCGACGGCGAAGACGAGAAGAAAGATGAGACCTTTAATGAAAACCGCAGCTAAAGCGCACTGGAGAGAGAGAGAGGATTGATTAGGGAAGTAGTACTAGTGATTGGGTTTCGGTGTGGCTCATTTTGCAGTTGCTCCAACCGGCCCTCCAGATCTTTGAAAACCTCTTCTTCCTTAAAAACACCTTTAAAACCATTGACACATTTTCCTAAGAATACTTTTAAACGACACTCCGTTTTCATCATAAATTGAAAGCGGTGAAACGCAAATGGGTTGTGATATACCTTTTCCGACATTGTGTATTCCTAGTTGAGTAATGTTAGATAGACTTAAAAATTAGATTTAAAAAATTAATTTGATAATTTCAACTATTGAATAGGTAGTAGATCTTAATAAATGCTGGGACCGACAGTGAAATCAATAATTGGGATTATCAAGTCAATTTTTTAAGTTTACTTTTTAAGTCCATGTAGTATTGTTGTTCCTAATTTGAAGCTGCATGGCAATTCTTTCTGACATCATTTTCACTATAACATTTGGTGATATGTTGCAGGTTGTAGAAGATGACTTGGTCGCTGCGGCTAGGCAAGCTGATCGAAGTCTATGCAGCAAAGAATTTAGCAGGTTAGTTTTAGACACAAATGTTTTAGCAGGTCAGTCATATGTTTTTTCCATTTCATCTTCGCAATTTTGTTGAGACTAGAGAATGGTCATTTCAAAAGTTGGAAACAAATGGGTCAATACAGGCACGACACGAAAATAAATGAGTTATATAGGTCAAATACGCACGACATGAAAATAAATAGATTGACACAACACGACACGACACGATTAGTTAAATGGATTGAGTTAGAGTTGATTAGTATTCAACAAAAACTCAAAATAACACAAATATGATCTGACACGATTCTCAATCCTAACCTGTGTAATGGATGTACTGCACTTGCTGAATTGAGATATCAATTGATGTGCTCTTAATGGCTATATTGTATTCTTCCATTTTTGTTTTTGGATGTTTCTCAACGCTACTTACAAGAAAATTTTCTCACTTTGACGGTGTTCCAGGGGACTCTACTTAGATTGAAAGACGATTAACTTATTCTGTTTCTGCAGGGACAACAAAAACACATTATTCTCAACTCTCTAGTGGAGATGTAAGCATTTGATGAAGAGATCAAACAGGTTCTGCCTACGGCTTCCGTTTTCTCTCTTACTACTCTTGCATGGTAGATTCTTAATGCTCCTACATTTTATTTATACCTATTGTTTTACAGCCATACAAAATATATAAATATGTAATTGGTATGGCCGGCCCAATTATTTAACGAAGACTCTATTAATTTATAAATTTATAGTAACAGCGGAAGTAAAAAATCTGAATTCATAAGAAATAGGTCTCTTAAAAAATTTAGATTTAAGCCCAAATAAAAGATTTCAACTTTAGGAGATTGGGCTTATTAATTCAGCCCATGAAATTAAAAGGCCCTAAAATTCAATTTTTTTAATAAAAAAAAAAAGTTAACTATAAAATTAAAGCTATTTTAAAATCAAGTCTTAATCCTCTAAAAAAATGTCAAGTTTAAACTTATCATCATAATTTTTCAATTTCTCTCTCTCTCTCTCTCTCTCTCTGAAGTTCAAATATGGAAACAAAAGCTTGAAAATAAAAACTTAATTAATATCTTTGTATTTCAAAAAATTAAAATTAAATTTATTATTATTGTTAAAAACAAAAAAGTCACATTTCTTGTTTCCGCTTTAGGCCTTAAAATGTCTTGTACCTCCCCTGAAAGAGAGGCTTAGAATCTGTCAACTTCAATGCATCACTTTAGGTGAATTTTAATGATCCATCATTAAATTTATTAGATTCTATAAATTCTTGCAAGCATCAAATAAACTTCCAATCCAATCCCATAATTTTGCTTTGAATTGTTTTGCTGCCTTTCTCTCTCTCTAATCCCTGAAAACCACTTAAAAGTAAGCATTCCAAGCCCAGAAAGTTACAACTGGTTGTCAAACCACACATCTTTTCAACAAAAATTTGGATACACTTAATCACCTACTAATTACATGCATCAGTCAAACCAAATTTTATGCGGTTAGTTGAATTCGAATTCAAAATGTGTAAATTTATGCCCCGTTTCTTGAGAAGTCATTGAATCAATTCATGCAGATTAACTACGATACAACTTTAAAAACAATGAAACAAACAAACTTTTTTTTTTTTGGCCCTCCCTACATGTCCATGCAAGAACAGGAGACATGTCAAATGAACAAGTCGAATAATTGTTAGATGAAGTTGACAGTAGACAAGTTGTTAGATGAAGTTTAGCTTCTTGTCTAAAAAACACCCAAGAATGAACTTTTTTTAAGATGACACATTATGCACAATGTCACATAATTAACCATGCCAAATCAACAACTGGCGAGGCCAGTCATCAAGAATTCATTCTCTCACCAACTTCCTTTTCCTTGGGAATAATCAATCATGTTTGGATGTTCAAAAGTGTGAACAAATTTGAGTCTAGGAAAGCTTATCAATAGCTATTGTGTATGAGCCAAGTTTCTGAAGTGCACAAATCTTCCTGTCATTGTTGAGCTTAGAGAGGTGTTAATTGTACTTGAAACCACAGCCACAGGTTCTCTTTGTCAGATTGTGGAAACATGCATTTGAAATAAGTTTATCCAAATTCCGTTGTGTTTTTTTTTTTTTAGTTTAATCGTTAAGTGTTTATGTCAGTGTACACGTATCTCGATTAATTTTTTTTTGGGTTTGATCAAAGGCAAACTATGTACAATGGGATTAGAATATTAATGAAAGATAAATCTTCTATAACCTGAGCCTAAGGGTTACTGAC
The DNA here is from genome assembly GCA_023539305.1 of Ilex asprella. NCBI lineage: Eukaryota > Viridiplantae > Streptophyta > Magnoliopsida > Aquifoliales > Aquifoliaceae > Ilex > Ilex asprella. The sequence continues at coordinate 4,813,845 of CM042185.1, forward strand.
CAAAAAAAAAAAAAAAAGCCTAAGGGGTTGCTAAGATTTGAAATCAAGATGTCTGTGTTTATAACTCGTCCCTATTATCTCTTGATAAAATATTTATTGCAATAGTGACACCATATCATCACCGTCACATGGTGTTGTCATCTAATTAGAAGACAACAGATAAGTAAAGTGGATCCCACTAATCCTATGTGCTGTTAAGTAAATGTGGTAGTTATGAAAATAGTGGGGTTCATTTTATCTATTTTTAATTTTTTAATTAGATGGTGACACCACGTAACAATAATGACGTGGTATTACTGTTACATTCAATATTTAGTCATTATTCCGCGGGGTTAAATCACACTATTAAGTCGAGTGGGCTGGGCTGGTGTATATCCCGATGCGATGTCTGCTCCAAAATGCCACATAACCCAACCTGGCCCGAAAGCCCCGACCCTTCCAAGTCCGAGTAATTTTTTCGATACTTTTTTTTACTTTCTTAATTAAAAAAGAAAAATCTCAAGCTGGCCCCACAAGGGCCTGCCCTACACAATGAGCCCATCAACAATAATAATCATGGGCGATCCCCTTGCCCCGTAATCGGGCCCCTTGAAATTATTGCTAGCCTTCCGTAACGTAGAATTGTGACGGGTATACCAAATTATATTTATTGGCCTTAAAGTACATAACCATTAATGTTAAATTTTTTTGTTCGTATCTTTCTTTCTTTATTGTGTCTAGGTACACTTTTTTTTTTTGTTTTTTTTTCTGATTTTTCTTTTATATAGTTTTTCTCCCCTTAAATCATGCATATTAGATTTTGACAGTTATTTTGTTTTTTGAATTTATTTAAATATTTTCTAAATTAATGGATGAATTATTTTCTCAATATCTCTTTACCATCAAATTTATCTTCTTTCTTCTTCTCTAACCGTAAGTTATTATCGTTTTTCTTCTTTTCCAACCAATTTTCATTTTTCTTCTTCTGTTGCAATGTTCAACTATTATCAACTTCAAAATTATATTTTCATTCATTTTTTATTATTTTGTTTGGTTTTACTTTTTCGATTCAACTGATTATTTGAGTGGTCATTTTTTTTGTTTTCTTTTTTGATCAAACTGTTGTTAAACCAAGTTTTTTTTTTTTCTAGAATAGATCGTTTTCTCCTTGTGCTTGTATTGCACTTTGATACTATAATTTTCATTCATATCGTTATAACCTCATGTAATTTTTATAATATGATATGTAAATTCTATTTTTGATTTCTACGTCTCTTCATGTTTATAACTTTATATTTTCGGTACATGTAATTATTTGTATGATCATTTTTTTGTTTTATTTTTAAGACTATAATGTTGGTCTTTTTATTTTGTTAATTGTGATTATATCAACAAATAAATCAATGCTGCTACACTGTGTTGTTATACTATTAAATCAAAGGAATACGTGCGTTTGTAATCGTAGTAACCAAACTCTAAAACAATGATATCATACTTTGTTATCACACTATTAAAACAAAAGAACGTGTATGCAATTGTCGTGTTCAAACCTCTCTACCAATGGTGTCACACTTCGTTGTCATAGTATTAAACCAAATAAACGTGTAAGTGTGAGTGTGTGTAATTGTAATGTCTAAGTCACTGCACCAATAATGTCTTTACATCTGCAAAAATTTACCAAAACCTCTTGTCACACTATAAATTCATATGCCAAAATAAGGAAAAATTGTGCTGTTAAAATTTTCTTAATTTTAGTACTTTTAAGATGAGATAATTAAAATTCTTTAATTTTAGTTTTCAAATATCAAAAGATTCTCAAAAAATTTGAATCAT
>CM042185.1:4825656-4864094 GCA_023539305.1 Ilex asprella
AGCTGATTTCAATATATTTAATGGAGGGTCTTATTGACATGGGTCCAATGAGAATTGAACTTACGAATTTAAGTGATGGGCCTAGTTGAAAAGACTATGACATGTCATGATACATGTGTTTTCCAAATTTCAAATCAAATAATCCTATTTGCTGATTGTCAACATAGTTGTTTTGGAGGGTATTACATCTTGCAAGTCATCTGTTTTGGCTGAATTTGCCAAAGCATAATGCTTCCATGACTAGCTACCAAAGGGAAAAATGGAAATACATATCCTTTTTATTTCTTTGCTTTCAATTTTTTTTTCACCACAAAATAATTAGATAAGGGAAGAGTGTGGTTGGAAATTATTGGTTGGTTTAGGTCATTACAATCTATAGCACCCAAAGAATAGACAGCAACAAGCACCCAAAGAAGAATAGTAATCAATCGATCGAGAATAAACGAAGAAACATCTAACAATGAATCAAGGGAAAAGTCCGAATGGAGGAATCCTTCTTTAATTGACGTCTTAATTGAAAAATCAAAGGTGACCAATTAGACTGCGTTGAGTTTATTTATAAGCAGTAACACTTGTAGATTTGCACCTTTGTAGTATGTGATTGATCTCCCACAAGAAATTAACATAAAATTCAGACATAGCCATTGAATAAAATCAACAAGAACTAAAGAGTTTCACATCAAAATATGAAAAATTGAGGGTCTTATATTAAGTACTATGAATATTGCACAAAATAGGGGCAAATTGCTAATTAACAAATAACAGCTAAATGTTATTTACACTATATATCCTAAAGAATCCAATTATATCCCTTTCTCTGTAAAAATTAAAATGTGACAAAAAAAAAAGACCCGACCCAAATTCTAAGAGTAATGTTATGTGCACAAAAAATGTGTACTAAAATTTACACCAAATTACTTGTAGTTGTTGGATCAGTGGGTTTATCATTGATCAGTGGGTTTATCATTGATCCAACGACTGCAGAGAATTTAGTGTAAGTTTTGGCGCATAAATTTGGCACGTAAAAAATTATCCGAGTTCTAATACCTCATAATCTATAATTACCTAAACTTCAAGGGCCTTGTTGCTACTTCCATCCCTAATACTCTGACTATTTGCTCCATTGACCCCATTATTAACGGCACCATTACTCCTTGGCCCCTCAAGAATTCCAAATTTTCTCAAATACCCCTCACCCCAATCAAAGAGGTTCAATACAATGTAAGTCCCAATACCGCCGATCAAACCGTAGGCTATGGAATAAGTTAACGGCATCAAAATCAACGTCACGAACGCCGGAATCGCCTGCCTCATATCGTTCCAGTCAATCTCAGCCACTGATCTCATCATCAAAACACCCACCAGTATTAACGGCGGTCCCACCGCCCACGCCGGTATCGACGCCAGTAACGGCGTGAAGAAGAACGCCAGTAGAAAATAGCCCGCCACCGTTAACGCTGTCAACCCCGTGCGGCCACCCTCTCTTATCCCCGTCGACGACTCGATAAAAGCCGTCACCGGTGAAGTACCCAACAATGATCCGATAACTATAGCCGAAGCGTCGGACATGAATGCGAAGTATTGTCCTTCGAAGTCGCCGTTGATGTCTGTAAATCCGGCGAAGCTAGCCATGGAATACAGAGTTCCAGTGGTGTCCAAAATGTCGACGTAGAGAAAAGTGACTAAGGCTTCCCAGAAATGCCCTTTTCCGATGCTTTTGAAGCTCAAAGCCCCGGCGGTGCTTTCGATCTTGTGAACGTCGACGACTTTCTTGAAATATTGGTAAGAGGTGTTGCCGGCCGGCGTGTTCGGAAACGCTGTGACCTTGGTGTTGCGAAACCACGAGACGGCAGTTACAAAGACGATCCCATAAATCATAGCGCCTTTGATGTTTTTCACTAAGCAATACGCGATGATAACAAAGCCGACGATTCCGAGCCAGAATGTGGGACTTTCCATGCGACCATTCAGGCACATAATGTCGCCGGAAACAGTCCCGCCGGGAATGAGAGCAACGGTGCCGTTCGCGAATGATTGAACGGGAGCCAACATGGCACGTGAAGACCGAGGACATGCCCCGAGTGTGACTAGAGTGGATGAGCTATAACCAATGAGTCCAAGGCCTTGGTTGTTCTGTAAACCGATGAAGGCTAAGAAGAGACCAATACCGGCGGAGGAGGAGATTCTGACGGGTTTGGGGACAAGTTTTCCGAGTTTTGCACGTAAACCGACGGCGGAGATGAGGAGGAAGATGAGACCTTCAATGAAAACCGCAGCTAAAGCGCTCTTATACGAAACATTACCAGAACCATGGAAGCCCACAACTGTGTAAGCAAAGTAAGCGTTCGTCCCCATTCCCGGAGCTAATGCTAATGGCAGATTTGCGAACGTTCCCATAATTACACAAGCGATGAGAGACGAAGCTACGGTGGCGACGATGAGATCTTTCCGAATTTTCTCGAGGCAGGCCGTGTAGCCAGGATTGACTGGATTGAATTTGCAGGAGTCGTCAGGTGGGATGAGTTGGAGATTGGGTCCGGTGCAGTTGGTAGGAGAGAGATTGGGGTCGGAGCAGAGGGGGATGCAGTCAGAGACGGAGCAAGTTCCACCGGAGTCGGAGAGGATGGAGGCGTTGACTGCTAATATGTAAGCCATGGTGAGGAAGGTGGCGGTGCCGGCTCGGAGCTCGGTGGTGAAGGTGGTGTTGCGTTCGTTCAATTTGAACCGCTTGCCCACACGGCTCTTGGCTACGTAGGCGTTGAGCCTTGTCAGCGCCGACGGAGGTGATGGTGTCGCAGACTCCATGTCCATGTACCTAGGAGAGGCAGTGGTAGTGTATGGGTGATTGGGTTATGGGCTTATGTAATTTAATAGAAAATATACATATGTATATATATATACAGAGAGAGAAAGAGAAGATTGATTAGGGAAGAAGAAGTAGTTTGGGAGTGGGAGAGGGAAAGGGGATAGATTCCATGTGGGTTTGGGATGGAGGGATCTTTCATATATACTGCTATCAGAACGAATCTCAATGCTTGATCTTGTTTTTAATTCTAAAATGAATTCTACTAATATTGTCACTAATTATTAATTTAATAGTAATATTGACTCTTCTACATATTATATGTAATATTTCAATGCTTGAACAAGATTTTGACGTATCACTGAGCGTTAGATCAGCTAGTAAAGGACTGTTTTAGCTTGATCAATGTCTCGAGTTCGAGTCTTGGGAGCACAACTACGTTCGATAGGGAGAGTTTTGTCGCCCTTGTAGACCTATCCGACTCTAATCTAAATTAGTCGGAACCTAAAGTGACTTTTCTATACCGAATGATTTGACCAAATAAAGAACAAGATTTTGATGTCTAAAACAAATATTTAAGAATGATAACAATGATTTTGGAGTTGTTACCAAAGTTTTTTTTTTGAATTGTTTCGGAATAATTCACGTACACCTCGATTAATTCTTTTTTTGGTCCAATCAAAGACAAACCATCAACGCCAGAACTAAGATATTTATGAAATATAAATCTCATGACTTGGTATCAAGGAATTGTCAAAATTTGAATTTTCATAATGTCTGAATTATAATTTATTCTGGTTACAACTTAAATTAACTTTGACTTTTTGACCCAAATTTTTGGGAAAAACAAAAAAAACAAAAAGAACCCAAAAAAATAACATGGGAACTTGAGTTAAATTTGAATGGAAAATAGTTTTAATGGGGACAAACAAATGGGAAGTCTATAATAAGTTCATAACGTTAGAGGAGTAGTAGTAAATATGCTAACGTTTGATGTCAGCGACCGAAGTTAACGTTCCACACTAAGAGAGGCAGGTTTGACGATCTCTTTTTATACGTTGATTTGTCTTTTTTTCCGGTTTGAAGTTTGACTTTTATAGCAGTTTCCGTTTTGTACGCTATTACTACTATTACTGTTACATTTACTTATGTTCCGTTTGGTACCTTCAAAAAATAGACGGATAAAAAGTTAGAATAATAAAAATTTAAAAGGATAAATAAAATATTATGTTTGATAAGAAAGAAAAATTAGAAAGATGGAAAAGTGGATGAATTAACTTTCCTTCCAACCCACCAAAATCAATCCCTCCAAAATTGGACGGAAAGTGAATAAAAAATTAATTATTTTTGTTGAGATGTATCTTATTTGTCTATATATCTCTTTATATATACATATATTATGTATACATTAATTTCATATAAAAATATAGTGATAAAATATGTATTTATATATATTTTTTAAAAAATAAAAAATAAAAAATTTAAATTAAAAAAAATTTTTCCAATCTTAATTAGGGGTGAAAATTTTTAACTAACACGATGATACGACTCAAATTTGACATGAATTTAATTAACTCGAATACGAACGCGACACGAAAATAAACATGTCAACTTGTAACTCGACACAATACAATTAGTTAAATGAGTTGAGTTAGGTGTGACTAATGTTCGACACAAGCCCGTAGTGACTCAATACAAATTTAACACGATACGACTCAATTGTCACCCCAAATCTTAGTCAACACAAAAAAAAAGTCATTTTTATTTTTCATCCATCCAATCAAATACAACGGAAGAAAAGTGAATCATTCCTACTTTCTTTTTTTGAAGGATAAAAAGTGTATCCTTCCTACTTTTTATCCTTCCTACCAAACGGAGTATTACTGTTTTTTAGGTGTGGCTCATTTTGAAGTTGTTGCCAACCGGGTAATGTTAAATTACCTCAAAACCCAAAATACAGAATAAGGGATGTTGATGTTAATTTTGTCATGTTGATTAAATAATTTGAAAACAATGTTGGCTTATTAATAATGTTTTGATTTAAAATTTGATTTTTTAACTAAAATTTATTAAAATTTATTTAAAAACCCGCATTAAATTCGAATTTAGTACAAGTTTTAAATTTTAGTTAGAAAAATTTGATTGGGGGGGGGTCCATGAGCCTTGTCTCGACACATCTCTCGAGTAAATATTATGTGTAACAGTGATAAACACATTATTAATATCACGGGGTGTTACTAATTAATTATAAAATAATAAATAAAATCGGTGAACTTCATTATTCCAATATTACTGTTATTGAATAAGATAATTATTGGCAGTTATTAAGACAGCGAAGTCCATTTGACAATCTATATAATTGATTGTTGATACGGTGATACTATCTGGTATTGATGACACGATATCACTGTTACATTTAATAGTTTTTCTTCTCCCAAAGTCTTGAAAACCTCATGTTCCTCAAAAGAACTTTCCAACCAATCACACATATTTAAAGATGCTTTTAAATGAGACTTCGTTGGCTTCATTATTTGATTAGCGTAACATTACTTGTTGCTAACTTATGGGGTAAGGAGTTAAAATTGGATTCAAGTCCTTTATAATAATACACTCATTTTCTTCTCAGTGTTAAATTCTGATAATGAATTTAAATAGGAGCAATGCTATTAAAACTTAATTTATTGACTTAATTTACTGATCTAATTTACTATAACTTTTTGATTGATTGTGGGCATTATTAAACATTAGAATTTGGTGTTGATCTGATAGATCAAATGAAACCACCTGATTAAATCAAATTTTTAAGTCTATTAAAAATCAATGTTTTTAATGATAAAATCAACATTAATTAGATAAGCATTGACCCAAAAACTAATGTATTCACACAGCTTAGCTGTTTCAGTTGCCCAAATTTGAAAACCAAAATGGGTATACATACAATTCTAGGCAATTAGAAGGAAACTTTCTCCAGCCACTTTTGTAGAGAAAAAGCTGTCAGCCAAACGCTGACAAGCTTATAAAACCACCATGTGCCTTTTCTAATGCTTGACTTTGCTTCCAATTGCATGTTTGATTGAAAAATGCCAGCTACATTTCATACTGGATATGGAAGCCACTGCCTCTTATGATGTCACTTGTACATCAAACTATTCGAATTGAGTCGTTGCATGGTTTATTTTTTATGGGTAATAATTAAATTTTACAATCGTGTCAAGTTAAGTAAGTTTTTTATGTTAAAAATCATTTAATCTGTATAAAAACCACTATATTAAACATGTGAAAATTGTAAAAAAAAAGAGAAAGAGAATATAATAGAAGCGTAATCGTATCATTATAATGTGATATCATCCATGTAAGTATATTCACAATAGCTGGTGTTCTCCCTTTGACTGAAAATGTGATTTAATGCGCATAGATACTTTTCTTGGATTGAAATACTTACTGTTGTACCAAAACTCGTAGATTTAGTGAAAGCACAACTTCTTTCTTTTAACTAGCTCAGAAGCAAGTGCTGGCAGGTCGAGTTGGTTAACCCTCGAGTGAGTTTCGGGAAGACTTGTACTTCTACCTAAATCAACAATCTTCCCTCCTCTCCCCCAATTAACACCGAATCTTGAACCAATGACCTTGCTCTAATACCAATTATTCAATTGAAACACTTAACTAGCTCAGCAACAAACGCTTACAAGTTGAGTTGGTTAAACCCTCCAACACATCTTAAGGAGACTTACTGTAACTCTACCCAGGCCAACAACTTGCAAGCCACAATTAAATCCAGGATACTTTAACTCAATTTTTTTCAATGTAAATAACTCGTCATTAATTCTAGTCAAACTAATTATATGTAAAATGAATTTACACAAAAATTAGCAAAAAAATTGTAACAAATGGAATCACCATCTCTCCTAATGAATAGGAATCTTCAACCAAACAGTCAGTTAAGATCCTCCCAAGCCATAAGAATCTTCTGTAATCCCCATTTTCGTGGTCGAAATCAGCAAAGAAAAATCCTACCTTTGACAGATCTAACCGGATATTCTTCTCCATGATCTTTAAATGGGTTGAATTTGACATTTTCAATAGAGATCTCTTGGTGAATCCAGTAAAACATCTTACGGCATGAAATCCAATTTGACACCAAACATTCAATTAGACGTTTTCTTTTCTTTTTTTCCTCTTTTTTTTTGTTTCAACAGTGTTCGAACCAACTTTTACACACCTCGATGTTTTCTTTTCATTTAACCAAAATTCATATGACGCAATGATTATTCACCATGATTGGGATCCCCATTGAGCCAATACCATAGTGGGAATAGTGTCTTCTGAATGTTGTATCAAAGTTCTTGTTTGAATATGAGTCAAACCTACTTTAAAGAGAAACAGCTTAACAGAATGAATCAGCGAGATAATTTCTAAGACCCTAATGTTAGTTTACAATTCACATGAATATATCATATATGTTCTATGTAGAACTACAAGGAGAGTATGGATTCATTATAGAATTACAAAGCTTGATTTTTATCATTTGTTTTTTTTTTGTAGCAGCCCTCGTTCGATTCCCTTTGAACTCATAGTTACAACATAAACTCGAGATACATAATCAAAACGCTGGCATCTTACCATTGGCAAGATGATGGAAGATATTAATCAGGGCCCACATTTTAGTGGATTTGTATGTATAGTATTTATCTGTTCAATCCACTTGCACCCTGGAGTTGTCAGTTTCCTTTGATGACAAGGACACATGCCAAACAAAGAATAAATGAAGTGGGACTGCAATGCAAAAACTGAATTATCTTTATCTTTAAGGGACCCCTTGACTGATTTTCCTGTTGAGTAACTTTAGGGGCTAAGGTAAAGCGACAGTAATGGAGATCTTAAAAAGGTTAAACAGCCTTGGTTGGACCAGCACCTTCCCCACTAATTGTATTATTATGCCATCTAGTGGCTCCTATGTTGTTTTTTTATTTTTATTTTTTTGGTAGTGATTACAACGTTCTTAAAATTCATTAGGTTTGCTTTAGTTTAGAGCGTTTGTGCATTATTACTTGAAGAATAATATTTTACAACGTTCTTAAAATTCATTAGGTTTGCTTTAGTTTAGAGCGTTACTGCATTATTACTTGAAGAATAATATTTTTGGGATCCAAAAGTCAAATTTAATATCATGGTCTAATGACGTGTCAAGTGATAAAGCTTCCGATGAAAAAGTTTTTCAGTTGTAATTATAATAATGTCACTGGACTATTTTAGCTGTCGCATGATTAGGTTAAGAAATTCAATCGAATTTTTTAGGTTTCAATAGCAGTCCTATTATCTTTTTGTTTGGTTCAAATGGTCATCGTCTGGTCAAAAGAAAATCATTCACGACAAGATTAGAGTATTCAAGAGGGATAAATCCCTCATGACCTTGAAGAATTGTTAAGATTTAAATTCAAGACGTTTGAATTTGAGCTCGTACCTATTATTACTTAGTTATTACTTAAGTTTTTCTTGGGGGTTAGAATTCATATTTTACCAAAACACGGATTTCTTATCCTGAATCATAATTGTGTCACTGAATCCTTACTTGCTTTGGGCAAAAAGAAAAAGAAATGCAGTTCAAATGATGGCAGAATAAGAGTGAAAGGAAAGAAAGTGAGATATGGGCCTACAAGTTCATGTTATTGAACTTTCAATGGTCCTCCAGTAGCGAGGAGTCTTTTTTGGTTACTTTCAAATTATGGGTAAGAAAGCAGGACAAAGCTCTTCCTTCATGGATCAGACTTCTTTTTTATTAGTGAAAGATGATGTGAGATGTAAGTACAAGTTGTCACAGTTGTTTCCCAATCTCTCTCTCTCTCCCTCTCTCTCTCATGTGCTGGTTCAGTGAATCAAAAGATTCAACCTTTCCAAGATGTGGCATAGCCAAGGATCAGTCACCACTACTCTCTCAAATGCTTGACATGTATCATGTGAGGTTGCTTCACTTTCTACCGTTCTTTTCCTCACTAAAGCCATCCACATACTAATATGTGTATAAGGAGAAGGGAATGGAGAGTGGGAGCATTGAGATTAGAAGAATGGAGTGTTCTTCATTTAATTACCCTTCATTTTCAAGTTAGAGTTTTTAGGTGGTCGATGAGTCACCCCGTGTCTTGTTTCTGGGTTTTATTGGGACAAATTTTGGTTAACCTATATTTTATTCGTTTACAATCGAATATAGTCACGTTCGGGTTATATAGAATTTGTGTGTGTATTAATCGTGTGTTCAGGTTCGTTTCTCTCATTTATTAAATAGGTTTAGTGAGTTAATCCATTAATAATCCGATTCCGTTAATATTAAACACAATGTGTGTGTTAACTTTTATATCAAATTAGTGCATTGTGTTAATAATTATCAACCCTAATTATACTTCTGACAAAAATTTTCCACAATTCATAGTCTTCAATGTGAAAGAGAGGCAGCTGAGCAATGGCATTGTTCAAATAGAAAGATCATCCATGCACACAAATGAGAAATTTTCATGCATGAACCTAAAATGGTATCTCTATTGACTGCAATAAAGGCATGAACTCTACACCTTACCATGATGGTATATATTAGGTGTTCTGGTACTATCCAATCATTTCAGTGGGCCCTTTCCACCTTGCTGGCACCCTTGCCCTTTGCCCAGTTCCCACTGGACATCTTTATTTTAATTAATATTTTAATATTTTTATGATAAATAACTATAAATTTCTCAAAAAACAATCTAAAAATCATTTTTTCGATGGTATAGTATCGAAAAATGAAATCTTAATACCATAGACTTGCCTACCTTGTGTAAGCTGCATGCTACAAGAATAATAAATCAGATGAGATTAGGCAAGTCATTTCAGAATAGAACTTGGTGTTGTGAGTGGCTTCAATTCCTTTAGCAAAAGGAATCCTTCAAATGAAATCTCTTCTACCTTGTCTTCTTTTCCATGAACTTGACCGCAGAAAACACTACATGTGTACGCAATTCTGCAGAAAATTCCATCCCAATTGCGGACGTGTTGAACCTAAGGTGTGACATCTTATTCAAGAACCTGTAATTCAGATGCTGTAGTGACAGGAGAGAATAGCTAGCTACAACTTTATGCAGAGGAACAAATCCTAAATGTTAGGAAGAGGTAGTTTGCCTAACTCTATATGGAATAACACTTCATGGAACGCACCTTTTGCCTTGACATAACTGGGGACAACTGGTATCTCTCGCATTGACGGGCAACCTAAGTTTTCAGGCACTACAGTTCATAAGACTCCCGCTATATCATGATTTGGGGAATGATATTGATACACAATCTTATCCTCTGTGCGGAGAAACTATTTTCATAACCGAAACCTGTTATGCTTAAATCCCAAATGAAACCACCTTACTAGTGCACTAAGACCGGTCGTAAATAATATATCCTTTTCAACTTTTTCACCATAACTGTCAAGTTTACTTTATTCCTTCTCTATCTTCTTGAAATTTGTCAGTGTGTCTTCCATCTTCACCACAAGTGAAGTACACTTTCCAGTCACTTATTCAGTTATTCCGCCATGTCAAGGGCTAGATGCGATCCTATAGCTCTTGATTCCATTTTCATCTTTAAGACCATCTAAAAAATCACAACAGAAAGTAGGGGAAAAAAAGAAGAAGGGGGAGAACCGGGGAAGGGTCCTTGGAAGTGAATTGGGAAAGTTGAAACCATTTATCTGGAGTTTGAAACTTTTATTAGTTCCCAACAAAACCATATGCTAGGAGTTGTAACTTGATAGGTTCCCCACCAAAACCATATGCAAATTAATAGAATGTGGCCGACACACTGTCCATATTAGTGGTCTTAATAACACACAGGATTGAGCAGTGTTCCTATACTTTTTTGTTCCATTGGTTTCTTTCTTTCTTTTGTATTCTTTAATAACTATCAGGCATTCAACTTCAGCATTATTCTTCTTTTTGTTTTCTACCATTTCATGTGTAGTGCCATACAACATGTGATGGGGACATTCCCAACAATGAGAGATTCCAACTATTGTTCTGTCATTGTTTGTGTCCTAATATGGACCCTTGAAGTAGGATCCAAATTGAAACACGCACACACACACACACCCAAAATCCCAAAATCTGTATCAACCACGATTCCACATTGGACACCTAATGCTTGCCAATTGTTAGTTGCCTCAGGGTGTTGTATTTGCCTTTAAACAAAATTAGCATTGCAATTCATTACTTATGAGCCTTCTACATTGCTTTAGATTCCTCCAATCTCCAAGTAAGTATTAATATTACTTGGCAATCAAATCTTTAACTGGTTTATCTTATGAATACCTTTGTTGCTCTTCTCTTTTAACCTGTCATCTTATTTTCCTTTTCTTTCTCTTACAATAATAGAGAAACTAAAAACATTGGGGGTCGAGGGTGATGGGGACTACAGTAGGACAGGTGGAGATGGGCTTGGTGGGGGGTGGGTAGGAGTGTAAATCCCGTGCATATTACATTCCCCAACAGTACAAGCTGAAGCATTAAGCATCTGGCATTGTATTTACAGTCTAATCTTATACTTGACCTCATGCTACTGCTTTACCATTGCACCAATCAATGGTTTGCCCACGAAAGGAAGACAGAAGTAGATTCTAAAAACCATATGACCCCGCCCCCAAGCATAAGAACATAATGTGTACCCAAGTCCCCAAGATATTTCTAAACCATTTCACCAATTGTTAATGGCCAATCTGTATGCTAGTATCAAACATTGTGGCACAGAGCAACCAATCAATTCAATGAAGAGCTTGGGCCAGACTGATTGTGCTTGAACAAGCCAAAGCAAAGCTGATCCACCACCATTAAACTATTAAGGACAAGCTAATGGACCACCATATCAGTGCGAAATTCACCAGACCCCCAGAGAAATAGCATACATCGGTCAAAGGCAAGACACTTTTAGATGGTTCCACTGTTTTGCTGACTATAATCTGCATGATGCCCTTTCCTTTCTTTTTTTTTTTTTGTATTCACTTGTATACTATCAGCCCTGATGAGAAGTATCTATAATGATTACAATAGAGCTAAGAGTAGTTTATGAGCACCAACCAAGGGGCCAAAGCAAGGACAAAAACTGAAACTACTATAATAAAGACAACAGAACCACAATACAGGTAATTGATATTAGATAACCAAGAAGCCTCACAACTGAAACAATAAAAAGATTCCTTCAGGCCACATGGCCTACCAAACTCACAAACACTAACTGTCACAAGGAATCACAGCCTAAACAAATTGCAAATTATGGTGAAGTACCTATACAAACATCAGACAACTTACTGATAAGAATATATTGAAAGATAGTAGCTGGTGTAGTTATCATCGTTGCTCTTGATGTCGTGTCTCACCGTGCCAGGCCCAAACAATTTCCTCAAGACCTGGTCTTATATTCTGCTTCAATATCTTTTGATACTCCAATGCATCACCACAAGACCTTTTCAATTCCACCAGATGAAAGGATGGTGTGATTTCAAATATTTCCACATTGATGGACAATGGATCATTAATAACTTCATTAGATCCTTCCAATTTCAACAAACCCCCCTCCTCCTTCTTTTCTTTCAGCCCCAGATGCCCAGCAATGTCCTTCATTTTGGATATGATAGCTGAGGCAGGCTGTGTGGATGTGAATCTCACCTCCTCCTTTTGGTCATTTTCCACGAACAAACCAGACAAGTCAAACCCTGTTGAGAGAGAGATAATATCGAAGGCATTCAAATTAGCGGGCTTTGCCAACTCTAGTTTTGCCTCAGTAGCAGCACTGTTATTCCCACAAGGACCAGAAACAGGATCAGCATTTAGTGGAACCTTTCCCTTGCTTTCCACTTTGGTTCTTACGTAATTGCATTTCAAATCTTTTCTAAACCAAGGATTTTCCATAATTTTGGAAATGCTAATCCTGGTGTCTGGGTTTGGATCAAGGATCTTTGACAGGAACCTGCGCACTTCTGATGGAAACCAATTAGGGCATTTGTACTCGCCCTTGCTTATCTTCCTATACATCTCTATAAGATTTGAATTGTGGAATGGGAGGTAACCAGCCAATAGAACAAATAAGATCACCCCACAAGACCAGATATCAGCTTTGGGCCCATCATAGCCTTTTCTGTTTATCACTTCAGGAGCAACATAGGCCGGGGTCCCACATGTTGTGTGGAGTAACCCGTCATGGTGCTTAGACTCAGAAAGTGCACTCAATCCAAAATCTGATACCTTCAGATTTCCATTGTCATCCAGCAGCAGGTTTTCTGGCTTCAAGTCCCGGTGATAAACACCCCTGCTGTGGCAAAAATCGACAGCACAAATCAATTGTTGGAAATACTTCCGAGCAACATCTTCCCTGAGCCTTCCCTTGGCCACCTTGTTAAAGAGCTCACCACCTTTGGCATATTCCATGACAAAGTAAATCTTGGTTTTGGTGGCCATAACCTCGTAAAGCTGCACCACATTTGGGTGCTTTACCATTCCCATGGCACAAATCTCTCGCTTCGTCTGATTGATCAGCCCAACCTTCAGAACCTTCTCTTTGTCAATTACCTTTATGGCCACACTCTGACCAGATTTGAGATTTCTCCCATAGTAAACCTTAGCAAAGTTTCCTTGGCCTAATAATCTCCCAAAATCATACCTTTCCATCAAGACATTACCCTTATTTTCCATTTTAAATCACACCTTAGAACAGGACTACAAATGATGTTCTCCTGTTGCTAAGATACAAATAATTTACAGGGTAAGAGTCGATCAACTTGGCAAACTCAACCGTCTTCACCCAGGTCGTGTTTCCACTCAACAGCTAGATTATACCTTGTGGCTTCATTGTGCATCTGAGTGTAAATATTGAATGTGCTGTGATCTGGGTGTCCGACATTATCAAGAACAAGTTGGAGCACCCTCGATTGATGTACAATCTCACAGGCTTTGAAGAAGGAAAAATCAGCGTCCAAGCACATCTTCCTGCATTCCCAGACACTTGGCTGTCAATGACAAATTGTATAGCTGTAACAAATGAAACCAAGTGTCATTTTTTCCAGAGAAAATTAACAATCTTAAGGGAAACTTATTCAATTGCCTTGCAAATACGACTGTAAATTCTGAACAAATGGATTCATCCTTGAAGAGTAAACAGAAATGTTTTAAGACTGTCCTAGTTACTGATAAATAACATACATAAAACACAATAATATGCTAAATTCAGCAATCAGCTTACAAAGAAAATGCAGACATGTGATCCATCAGTAATGAAAGAAAACAAGGTGGTGGACATACAACAAAACATGAATTAACATGATCGAAGCTGCAACCAGCTTGATTCAATGAGGATAACCATATCAGCACATCATATTAAATAACTGACATAATTTTGAAAAAAATATATGCAAATACATCTCCAACATGGCCACAGATTTCCAAATTGAGCCTCAAAAAAATTATAAGACAAAAAAATAAAAACCTAGATATGCAGCACTCAAATGGAACAAATTCAAGATAAATATTTCAGAAAAAACAAATTTAAAATACCCAATCTGTTGATGCTGCTATATGATGTACATATAAACATACCCATGATTCAAATAATCACCCATATCAAAAAAGGACTCACAATTTAGTGAATTTTTTAGGAATGAAAAATGGGTTGAAGGAAAAGTACCTCCAGGAACCGAAGAGCTTCGGATGGATCCCAAACCTTGAAGAGAGAGAGAGACAGAAGACAAATGAGGTGCTTATATAGAGAAATAGAGACAAAATGTAGTCTTGCAAAGGCCTTTATGGAGTCTCTTAGGTATGAGAAGGGTGCGCCGGTTTGGATCACTTCTACGGCGAAGTGAGGTATCACCCACAGAGAGAGAGAGGGAATCTGCTGTTCAATTACTAGCTTATTCCTGGAAAAGATTCCATGTCCGTTATGATTTTGTAACATTCACTGCACAAGATTGCCAATCAAGGCATCAATGACAACTTTATTAGTGTATACAAGGACAAATGGATTATAGCTTGGGATTCGAATAATTTACATAAATTACGGTTGAGATTTACATTTATTGTACTTGATCCCCCCAAATTTTAAGAAACTATGGAGAATCCCTGTTATTGCAAAATTAATTTCAATCAATTTATCGATCTTTGGTTGACTATCCAAAAGGCCGATTTAATCGCCAATTTCATTCCAATAGCTATGATCAGTCAACTTTAATTTAAATTAAATTTTAAATATATTTTCTAAATTTTCCCGATTGAAAATTATGTAATATAAATTTTAAATTTTAAAAAAAGAAAAAGAAAAAAACACTTCTCTCCTTCTGTCTCCACTACCATGACTCAAGGCACCGTCTCTACTCAACAATCCAAATCCTTCGCCCCAATAAGGACCATCCCTACATGTAGCGCGGTGAATTTGAGTTTAAATTTGAATTAGATTATCCCAAACACCCCAAATATTTGACATAAAGATAGAATAGGATGATATCAAACAATTGTTTTCATTACAATGGTTAGGGTGGGACCTATAACTATAGTTGCCAAGTTATAGGCCATCTGTTTTGCCCACTGGGGCAAGAGAAAGTCTACTCATTACAAGCACATGAGCTCATCACTTACACAGAGGAGGTAGGCCAACAACTTTATGGGGATTTCAAACTGTCTAATTGACAACAAACTATTTTTTTTTTTTTTTTTAACTGGTTAATTGAGACCAACTTAGACAGATTGAAACTTACCCCCTCTTAAAAAAAAAAGGAGGGGGGGGGGTAAATTATATTGACACCCCTTTTTATTTCTAACACTTTCACTGTACCCCCTGTTTTTTATGAAATTACACTAACATCCCTTGTTATGTGACATATTGTAACAGATACCCTCAAGCACCTTGGATTAATGAATAAGGCACACTGTTACTAATATAGAGATTGTCGGCTCAATTTTGTGTTCCACTTCGACCATAGGATAATAATAACAAGAAAATGAATCCAGCTTAACAAGTTTAAACATGTCATCTAAAAGTCGAGCCGAACTTGAACACTAATTCAAACTGGACAACCAAACTCAACTGAACCTTGTGTTTCCCACTGCCAATAGCCCCAAGCCTTAGGCCCAACCACCAGAACGGCCAAGTTCTGACAGTCCCACCTTTGACTCCATGATTGCAACAATTGATAAGCTTATAACCATAAGGGTCAACATCTATTTTTTTTTTGATATAGAGTATCTAGATTTGTGTCTACTATTCCATTGAGCTCAACGGCGGACTACTGTAACTTAAGTTAGATTAATAGAACATCTAATTTACACCAAAGTATAATTGCTTATTTCTAGTAGCATTCTGATCAATGAAACTAAGATAATGATCCAATTACCTGAGAGAGTAATTTTTATTCATTTTCCTGTAGCAAATTTCATGTAAACAAGTGAAAAAAAAATAATGGGATAAAAGAAACAAAAGAAAGTACTAAAATTAAGGGGATGCCTAAGCTCCTTAATCACAACTTTACAATACAAATAATAGAATGAGGGAGGTGTATACTGTATACAGAAAGGAAATGGATCAGAAAATGGTATCAATGGTAAGTTTCCTTCTGCGAGGAGCTTTCTCTATTATCTGCTTTTGCAGCTCCATGAAAGTGAAGCCCTTTTGAGAAAATAATCTTCGGAGGTTGATTACAGACAGCTCATTAAAGCTAGCAACGGCGAGGTCAGCCTGCTCTAAATCATACCTGCATCTTTCAACTTCGAACATCAATTTCTGATTACACCTATTGGAAGTGTCGATTTTTTCCACGCTATCAATGGTTCAAGACCATAATAAATAATTCAAATGAATAACAATGCATTTGGGTATTGAGTCATAACGGATTTTTTTTTAGTTTTCTCAGCACCAAAGGATTAGATATTTTGTCCAGATGAAGCCATCAAAAGAAGCTAAATATTTAACAAAGCTACTTATAATGATCCAACTATGAAGCAAAATTGATGTCTTTTAAAGTCTATGATGCAGGGAAAGACATTTGCTGATTAACATCCAATATAATAGAGTGACTTGATTTCTGGTACAAACTAAAAGGTGCGAGTACGTACGCTGGGTGAGCACCAATCAATGCTATCGCCATCATTGTACAGTTGTG
This sequence comes from Ilex asprella, assembly GCA_023539305.1. Classification (NCBI taxonomy): domain Eukaryota; kingdom Viridiplantae; phylum Streptophyta; class Magnoliopsida; order Aquifoliales; family Aquifoliaceae; genus Ilex; species Ilex asprella. Next base: position 4,842,609 of record CM042185.1, read on the forward strand.
AGCAGCAGTAATGGCTCTTGGGTCATCCTCAAACACAACGCACTTGGATGGTTTTCGGTCCAACTGTAGAAAAATTTCTCAAAGTGAAAACCAAATTAACTTTAAAATAGTAACCCTGCTTTTGCTTCTCTGTACTAATACAGCATCCCTTTCTTAATCCCCAATAAGAAAGCTGACACTTACAGTCCATGCCCAAACAAGTGAAATGGAACTCAGTCCATGCCCAAACAAGTGAAATGGAGCGTATGAATATTGCTTACATTCAACTGTTTTTTCTTTTTTTATCCTTTTCTCCCATTAGTATATGTAATTGGCATGTCCGATAGGAAGTTTTTATGATGGTTTAAACCATACCTTCACCGAAGCGGAGAGAAATCTATGAGCAATGGACTCCATGCCGTCTTCCTCAGTCACAATTGCCTGAACCCAAAAAGCATTTGGCATCATCTTAAAGACGTCCTGGGCCGACAACCAGAACTCGGAGAAAAAATGAGTTCGGGATATAATGTCTGACATGACATCACATTAACATTGCAAGCACAAGCAGAATGCATTTTCAATAGATATTGAAAAAGATATTCCCACTATCAATGCAACCATATCCTTTCAAATTGTAATACATCAATTAACTATCATATCAATCGACCAATTGCATATGTTTACATATAAGAAATAAGAAAACTGCTGGAATCTCAGAATGGACGCATGATATCATAGCATTCTATTTCCCTCATTATCAGCTTTGGAAAACTATGTCAAACTCTTCAAATAAAAATTAACAATAACTAACCTGGAAATACTTCTTGAGTCCCATTCGCTCCAAGGCTTCAACCACATTTTTTCGATCAAAACTTGAAACAGCAGCGCAAGGAATGCGAGCAGTAGATACTGCATCTAACCATTCCTTCAGGCCCTCCACAGGTTCTGAGAGCTGATAGAGATGAAGAATAAGAGGAGGAAGCTATTGCAGTCAAGCCAAAGCCATACCACCAATAAAATCATCCAGGACAAAAACTCACTTTTAGAAGATTGTCATAATATATTTCTGAAAGCCTCAACTTCAGTCTATCCAATTCTCTCTCTGCCTCCCCCCAGGGCAATACCTGAAAGTTGCTAAGAACTTGTAAGAGACATCTTTTGGTTGAGAAAAAAATAAATCACAAACTTATCAATGACCCAAACAATCTTCTTTTATTTTATAAATCAATACACTTGTATAAATATCAGAGACACACTACTGGAGAAGAACACACTTTCTATTGTAAAAATAAAGTTCTAAAATGCTAGCAGACAACTACAAACACAAAAAAGGAATACGAAGACAGTGAAATCACTGAGAGATCCTTTAGAGTCACAGCCCCTTTTATGGTTGAAATGTCAGCCTTGAAATACAAAGATCCAAGAACCCACTTTAGCGACCTAGCCAAGCCATAAAATTCCCTTAAACACAAAACAGCAAGTATTAAAGGATACCCATTGCCATCTTTAGTCAGTATGATGACATTGGCACGTCAGGATATAACTCCAGCCTGAAAGCACACAACCAGGTCAAAGTAGGCAGCTGTTAACTGCCCTATGCTGTTAAAATTGGATTGCACTAGAGTGGGAACTTGGAATATGAGCAAAGCGGTTTGTTTAAGTTGAGAAAAATCAGGTCAGATCAGCCCATGCCAGTAGACAGGTTCCTTGGTTTACTTAACCTGGCCTCTTCCTTGAGGTCAATTGAGATCACATAATACAACACAGGGATCATTCATATAACAAACACAGGAACATGGCATGCACACATTAGACAACAATTTGTCATATTGTACGCCTAAATGGGGTCACACTGTTGCAATAGGGTAAGCTAGTTATAATTGTACAACTGATTTCTGTTGAAATGGTTTTTACTTTCGAGATTTACTCAATTTTGCAAAGATAACTGATTGTCGTTTATATTGCACCAAATAAAGATATATAATGTAACTCAAAAGTTATTAGCCTCTCCAGTACAAGGCATCATAAATTCCAAATTTTCATTTATATGACTTCTTGCAACCCAATAAGTAGAAAGGTCACCAATGCCATAGAATTAATAAATATGATCCCACTAAATGAAGCTTCAGTCCTCAAGTCCCTTGCTAAAAGCCTAAAATTACTTCCTGATGATAATTGCAACAAATAGGTATCCAATTTAAATGAAGTCATAGCTTATACAGTCAGAAATTCACAAACCTTATGCAGAACATGATCAGCATCAGCATAAAGCAAAAGTCTTTGCACAGTGCCACCTTCAGGAATCTCCTTACCTGCACCAGAATCGAAATCATATCATGAGAGAGAGAGAGAGAGAGAGATCAAAGGGAAGAAGACATCTCTAATTCTATTATTCCCCCAAAATATCCTAACTTTCCAGATCCGAATACTAGATGATAAAAATGCATATTCTATCAAAATGATAACTGAAATGCAAAATCCTTAGGCAAAAGACAAGTCTAATTTTCCACCATCACCATCCACTAGAGTGCAAGTCGAGTAACACAAAAGAGGGAAGACTCACATGTTGTGTGACACAAAGTAAAGAAAAAACTATTCATATTCACTTATTGTGATAGTTGCCAATGTTATCTACCTCACATATTGATGGCATGCTTAGCGATTCCATCTTTCTTGTGGTTCACACTTTATGTAGACCTTTAGAATTTGCAGGAGTCATAAGCTTCAAAGTTATTAATTACTAGTGGGGAACCCACCACAGGGAAAAACATTTATATACCTTCTTCAGATGCAAGTTGTTTCCAAGCATTCAGCTTCAATGTTCGAGTATCTGCCTGAAACAAAATACATGCACAATTACATCGTAAAAAAATGACATACTAGCTTTGGAAGCATAATAAATATGAAGAAGCAACAAAGATGATTAATATTCTAAATCCAATCTCCAACTTTCCTGGTGCCAGTTGAAACCTATTCTGCCAATACACCCCTTTAAATGGTCCCACTACTCGGTGTTACTCTTCACCATTTAAATCCAATTTGAGTACCTCACAAAAATGCCAAAACATGTCTCTAGTGCAACACAAAGTCCTACCAATTTCCAGTTATACTTGCTACTTGTGCATGAAAGAATACAAGAAATGCTGACTAGGACTTCTTAATCTATGATGAAATCCCACTTTTCTCAGTATTATGGGCTGCACAGCTTAATCTTTGATTCTCGCTGAAACAGATTAATATTTTTCGTACTCATTACAAGTTTTTCCACCCAAACATATGGTTACGTTTCTTGACAAAGTAAATAAACAAGCAACCTTCAAGACAAAATGCACAGAATTCAGAAAAACCAGCAAATTCCCTGGTTTTTACAGAGATAAGATCATGCAATTTCATGTTGTTCGATACATGAACTTTTAAATTGAATGTGGAACTTCTTCTTAAATGTGGAACAAAATACCAATGAACTTTGAAGGTTAAGACATTATTAATTATTTCAATTATCTGAGGCATCTGGAATTTAGCTTCAGCTTGTGGGACTGGATGGTGGGTAATGAATTAATGCAACATCACCACTGTACTGATGAAATAACCAACTGCCTCTGGATTCCCATCTTCGTTGCTCATTTATCACCATATGCAAGTTCCACAATACATAATTATAGTTTTATTATACATTACAGAAGCATGTAAAAATAAATTCACTCAGATAATTGAACATGCATCATATGACTAAGAATAGACACATGGCCAAAGTTTGAGAACTTACCACCACATTGTCCCAAGAGAATATAAGCCCATATGCTTCATCAGGTTTCATGGCATAGCGGATTCGCTGAAGAAAACTCTCTTGTAATCTATCATTCAGAAAATCCTTCATAAAAGATACAAAATAACGCTGAGTCACTGAAAATAATCTTCGCAGCACCACAGCCAAATTCCCGGACTACACATGCCTGCGTATGTTTGTTTGTGTGTGTGTGTGTGTGTGTAAGAGAGAGAGAGAGAGAGAGAGAGAGAGAGAACAATTTCTGTTTTCTACCACATCGATTTTCAGGGGTCCATCTGGTCTGAAAGTCTCAAACCCTTCCCCGTATTCAGCTCCAATTGCCTGATACAAGATTGAATATAAGAAACAAACCTCAACATTATTTTTCCCAAACCATCAAGCCTTGAGACAATAGAAGTGGAAACTCAAAAACCCTAGTTTTCACACGAGAAACTACGCATCACTGACTTCACTAATTCATCTTCCAAATAAAGTAAAGACACACCCACTGACAATTAACAAACACTTGACAGAACGAGAAGCGAAAAAATACCTCTTCCATGAAAATCTTGTTGGGAATGATAGGAAGTCCATTAAGATGAAGATTTTCGTCCGACCCACAAGCCTTGAATTTCACCAGATTACGATTACGATACTCTCCCGAGCTCGAATGCTTCACAAATCTCTGCTTTTTGCAAACAAAATCTCTATTAATTAACGAAAAAAGATATAAAGAAAGCAGTAAAAGAATTGAGAAAGACAAAGCCAACCGATAATCTGAGCTTTGTAGGCGACTGAGGCGAGAACGCCGATGGACTCAGAGGAAGCGGAGAGGTGCTTGTGAACCCGAGAGCACATTCCATTTTTTTCAGGCCAGAGCTGTAAAGGAGTTTATGGTCAGAAAAAGAAGAAGCACCAGCAGCCCTTTGCTCAGGGCCCTGGCTCTATTTAATGTCATTTTCGCACTCCGATATAAAAGCCCAAAGATCCAAATAGGTGGGCTTGTGTGAATTGAATTAATGAAATATCTTCATATTCTTAAATCTTAAAAATTTTAATTTATGCCTTCAAATAATGTTTTGAATTAATAGCAATATATATGGACCTGACTCAGATTGTCATTCAAGTTTTTGTCATAAATTGAAGCACTTGAGTTCCAAATACCTCGATCATGAGCTTATTTGTAAATTCACATACGGTTAACGTCTCGTCTCATGTGAAATACACATGATAGGGTTAGTTTTTATTTGACTAGTGAATCCTTATTTTCAATATATAAAATGACGTCAAATTAATCACAGACAAAAATCTACATAATGGACATACTTTGTCATCATATCTGAAACACGTGCACCTCACGTGCTTTAATTTATAATAAAAAATTGAGCGATAATCTAGGTCTAATCCACATTATTACTAATTCATAATATAGAGTGTGCAAATTGAATTTTTTAATATTAGAAGGTACAAGTGACAATTGAAGCATTGTTAGGGTGCAAGTGAAATTATTCCTCCTTTTTTAATTTTGTTTGAATTTTTTTGGTATCATGTATTCACGTCAGTTTACCCACACCTTGACTAATTTTCTTCCTAATTCAATCAAAAACAGACTATCTACATCGGTTTTAAATTTAAGATATCTGAATTTATAGTTCATTCCTACCTTTCTTTGGGACACAAGTCGAGCCCAGCCACTGAATTAAATTTTTTTATCAAGGGTGTCACACCCATTTAATTTTAAAATATTTATATTATCCTCTAATTTTTTTTGAATGATAAACATGTCTCAAATTATATCTTATCCAAAAAGTATTTTGAGTTTTGGAATTCAAGTTGAATTGAAATTGTTGATACAGACATATGTGTACTATTCAAAGATAATTGAAGAATGATCTTATCATTTTGAAATTAGAAAATAGTCCATCCCTTTTCTCAAACTCGAGTTGAACCATTCAACTTATTTACAAAACAAATTCAAAAATCTCATGGATTAGTTCCTTAAGCCATGTTGTTATCAATTTTGGAGCAATGCTACAAAGATTTAAAAAATTGACTTAATCACTTATTATCATTTATTTAACCGTGAATTTCAGTATTTATCGGAACCCATTAAATTATGTCAACTTTTTAAGTACAAATAACATTTTTCTTTTCAATTATTCTGGCTCCTGAATAAAAGATGGATTGAATTCCTAAATCAAACTGTAGACTGGTTTGTAGCATCTTCAGGCCAAAAGCATCATCAGCATCTTATTCTGAATATTCACCCAAAGGCAACCAACCGAACCTAGAAGTAGTGCTCTACATTTTTTCCTAGACAAATGTTGTGGGATATTTTCTTGTTTTTCTGCTTATATTATAATTATACCCGACTTGGACGAAATTTACTAATGAAATATATATTGTCATCAAATTATTAACGAATTTTATTTAATATTAGTTCATTCACATCTGCGTTGATCGTGAATTATTTTGAATTTGTTTTTGACGTTCAATGATCAAGTAGGAAACATGTGGGTAAGGGGTAAGACTTGTTTTGATAAGCCAAAAGCTAAGAACAACGTATTAATGGTTGATATTTTCATAGGTTTTTAGCTCATTCAACCTTAACTCCTCCATTCTTCGTATTAATGGACGAAATTTATTAATGAAATATATATTAACACCAGTTTTTTTTTTCGACCCGGCTTTAAAAATAATGAGTGACCGCCTCAAAAATAATTTTCTACCTCATTTCTATAAATTGACTCAGATTTCTTAAATTTTATTTTGGTCAAAGAACAGTTTTTTGAACAAAATGAATGTCTTGGCAAAAAAATTAACAAAAAAGCAAAAACAGTACGCTAACTCGTACATGTCGGAAGAGTAAATGAGAAAAGTATTCTCAAGAAAGAAAATTGCTCATTAAAAAGGTGTGAAGTTGAAGTTGATTGATATAGTTTGCCGAGTGAGATTCTCAGCCATCCAATGTTCAATTTTTGATTTCATTGATCACGCAAAGTCGATCAAACTTTCTTTTAATTAAAAAGCATTTGAATCATTATTATTTTTTTTTTGCCTTTTTTCACCCCAAATCTCTGCTCCAAACTAAACTATTAATGAAATCTATACGCATTGGTCCTTTAGGAAAGTGCACCTTAACGACAAAATCCTATTCCAAGTCCCCAACATTAGAACCGAATGAAGATAATTTACCACACATTGTAGAAAATTCTTCTTCCAAACAGATGCCCAAAACTTAGCTCTGCCTTTCTAATGTCCACAACCATTCGTGCTTGTTGTTTTTCTGGCTGAGCAGAGTCTCATCACACTTGGCAGCCACATCTTCCTCATGTTATGTGTCTTCTCTTTAAGGTCTCCAGCCACAGCCTTTAGTCTAAAATGTAAGTAAGCTTGTCAATTAGTTTAATGTTGTGAAACTCCTTGGTAGCATTCCCCTCCAACATCCCAACCCCGATAAGCTTGTGATAAGCTTTCGTTGATGGCAAGCTTTGACGAAAACATATCAGCGGGATAGATAAAATTCCAGTTAAAGTACCTTCAATTTTCGCACGCGATAATTGAAGAAGGTTGTTCGTTGTCCCATTCATAAGTCAAATTGAGAGTTCTCTAGTTGAAGGATATTAAAATAAACAAAATGGAGAAAATTGGGTAGCAAAATCAGTAGTATGAAGTTTCTTCTATTGTTGGCTTTGAATCAACGATTAAAGTAAGCCTGCAAATATGAAAACCCATCAGCTTAAAGCTATTGCATAAATGGACGAGAGACAGAGAGTTGTACAGGCTATTGCATAATGCAAAAATAATGCTACAGAAATGTAGAGAAACACACAGATCTAGCGATATATATATACCCAGACCCTTTCTTCCCCATTTTAAGTGGCTGATGAGTTTCATGATTAAAGCAAAATAAATTTCAACCCATCTAAGAAACTGCAAGCATATAGAACATCAAAAGAGTTATTGATATATTGAATGCTGATATGTTGAAAGATGATAAATACTGATACCGATAATCTAAAAGGTCAGTTTTGCATGAGATAAATGATAAAAAAAATGACCATAAATTATAAATCAAGGGCACAATAATATAGATAGAAGTTTTTTCAAGATTCTAACATTTAAGAGCAGTATAGAGTATAGCCCACGAAGTCTATGAAATATCAATAGACTTGTATTCATTGTTTGTCTTTTAGACTTTTAAATTGTAAATATTGAATTAACTATAATTTAATATTCACCCGGATAATTTGTAAGGTTATTAGTAAACCATTATGATACTTATCGATGACGGATGAAATTGACATAAGATTATTCATTGAGGGTAAAAGAGGAAACCAAATGTTTTTCTTTGTAAGATCATTTTAGAAGTAGTATAAATATAAATATAGATATAGATACACGTATAGATAATATAATTGTGTTCATATATCTTTTAGTTTCTTTAACCGAATGAATTATTAACTATGTCTTTTCATTGTTCTAGCCAACAGTTTAGTGGAGATAGTGGAGGATGGAAATTATTATGTTATAAATAGCTTTATAGATTATTAAGGATGTCTAGAATTGTCTTTATACATTTTTTCAAGGGTAATAAGGGAAATAATTTTTTTTTCATACTTCTTGACATTTTAAATTAGTAGTGTAGACTAGAAAATCAGATGGGTAAAATTAGTCGATAAACTTGGTCATTGTCACACCCTTGAAACCAATCTAGTTTTTACCATTACATTTTAAGCTGCATTATTCAAGTAGATGGATGGACAATATTGATTGGTGATCTAGCTTTCCCGAGGGAATACAATGCAAATCTCCAAGTTGAGGTAATGTAGCTTCATTCAGAATGGTCCAGGCACTATAAGATACCTGAGCATTGGATGAAGTAGGTTGCTACTGATTTGCACACTTGAAGAAGATCACCTTGTTACCAGTAAACAAATAGCAATGACTGATGTCAAATTTAAAATGAAAGAGATACCATTCAATTAAGGATTGGGAAGTTCATAGAGCCCTAACTAATGTGTATTATAGGTGTCGTTAATTGACACCGAATGAGAACTTCAAAATTTGACGATAGATGACTGAAATTGACAACATTTGATATCGATGAGATCCAAATACCACCGACCAAAGTAATTAGGCTGAAAAATTAGTGTAACGGTTATCTGTGGCTGGTTTGTTTTGGCACACATGACATGTTAAAGCCAGTGTGACTCAGGGCATATACTCGCACCAAAGTGTTTTGCTAATCTTCCCTGAGTGAGTACATGGGTTATTCATGTCGATGAAAGAAACTATAATGCATCACACATAGTTGCCATATGATTGAAATGGAAGACAACATCCCAGAAAAAAGAATATAAACACAATAAGCCCTTTTGATAACAAAGCTTTCTCACTAATCTCAAAAAGTACAGCGGAGCAAGAACCATGATCTGTGAAACCTAGTGGATTCTATGAGGAAGATTGAAATTACATGTTAGGACTTCAACCACCTCATGTAAATTTACAATAGCCAAAAAAAATGACTTGCCTTGGAGAAAGCAAACAGCATGAAAATGCCATCAAAAGCTTAAATTCCGATCATTGCCAAGATGGAATCATATGTCCAAAACACTCACCAAAAACATGGAACCCTCAAGTATGAGTCAACATCTTCAATCTTTGACAGGATTCCGGAAAATTCCATGCGTTCATCAATATTCCCTGTATCCAGAATAAAAAATTAAGTTTTTGAAGAAGCATCGCTATACCCTTGAAGTTATACTCTACCACATCTTTGACCGGTCTCAAACAAATTAGCCAGGCTACACAAAAACAAGGGGGGGGGGGAGGATGGATGGCACCATTCGTACGTGTAGATTGTATCGCCAGTTAGGAGCCAGGCGCTTTCAGAGTCAAAAGAGTAGTCAGATTCATTGTAGTAGTTCTCTCCATAATTCTATGATCAATTCAAACAAAATCAATTCAACCGTCATAAGCCGATAATCAAATAACTTATAGAGCTGTAAAGCTACCAACTTAATAAACGAACATAGAAGGAATGCAATAGGAAGGATACAAACCTCATCATACTTCCCAACCTCTGCTGAATCTGCGTCATCGTCTACCTAAAACAACCATCTCTCCATTACAATCTTTTAAACCTCAGATTCAGAGAAAAAGTGAAGTTTTACTTGCAAACTTCACAAATATATATGCCCTAACGGGAATTAATCCTACAGTGACGTAAAAAGGTACAAATCCCTCAAAATTAGCAGAGAAGGAAGAACAAGTCAATCCCTCAAAATTATTGAAATACTATAAATTTACTATCATAAAATGTAAATGATAGAAGAATATCTGGAAGCAATTCAAATAAAAATTCCATGAACATCACCAATGAGCAGAAGTTAGTTATATTTCCCTTGTCTATATATGAAATAATCAACTATATATAAACCAATCAATTTCAGAGGGTCATGGTTTTAGAATTCTTCCCTCTGCATTTTTTAAATATTAGGAATTTTGAATTGTTAAATGAAAAATAATCTTTCCTCCAATCAAATTCTTAGGTATATCACCAACTAGGAGTAACTCGTGCCTAAAAAAATAATACAATGTAAGTGAAAAGTGATGGACGTTAGTAGCCGTCAAATGAATCTATTTGAGACCGTCGAATGGACTTATTGAAACTTGCCCTGTTTATATTATAAATTTTTCACTTCCTCTTTTTTGTAACTTCTCATCTGTCTTTTTGCTTCTTTTCTTTTCTCTTCTCTCAAACGGGAAAAGGAGCAGGCGGGGTGAAAATGCACAAACGACAATCTGGGGAGACAAGAAATCAAGGATGCTAAAATTGTTTGATTCAACATTGGAGTACACATTACACAAACTGGAAGATTAGTTATGATCATGGCACATTGTTCATATGAAAATAAGAACTCTTAAAATAAAATGGGACAAATGTACAAATTACCTGGGGCACGTTTTCAACCTCTCTAAGCAAAGCTATGATATGAGCCGAGATGACCTTTTCAGCTTGAAGAACATATGGGTGCCTCTCCTAAAATTAACGGGTAAAAAAGCTTCTTTGAATATTACCAGATGACAATACTGATACATACTGACTTTGCGGTCACTCAATACCTTCTTTGACATGTTCTTCCAACTCTCGAACCCTTTTCGATCAATATCAATTTGATTTTCATCCTTACAGGTCTTCACAAACGTTTCCCTTCAAAACCAACCAAATTAGTGAACCCCAAAAGTTTCTTACTTTTTTCAACTGATAAATCCAAGAGAGATATTAAAATATGATTACAAATAAAGAGAGATGAGTGGGTTGTTGAGCAAGCCTATGCATTTACGCTTGTGTAAAGGGGTTAAGTAGAAGATTACAATGCAAACATTTTCACAAATACTACATATACATGCCTAGATATATGCAAATAAGAATAAGATTAAGGGAATTATAAGAGGGTTTACATGAAAAGGCGAAAAGCTGATCTGGGTTGGTCTAGAAATCTCTGTTCTTTACAATCTTTAATCCCACTTTTGGCTTTAAATCTCTTTACACCCTTTTTGGCCTCACACTCGTGCATGTCAACTAAAGCGATTGCTACCGAAACCCCACACTTATCACTGCAAATAAATTCGCGAATACAAATCCACAAACACATTCACGTATCAATACAAACATAAATTGTAAATTTATTGAATAGAGAAATCAAAGAGAGAGAGGGCAAGGAAAACCAGTTCTGGAAGGCGCTTCCATCAGGAGCACGAGGGAGTGCATGAACTCTCTTTCTAGTTCTTGTCTGATACACCATTGAATTGAAAGCAACACTTTAAACCTTCTGAATCCTTTATTCTCTCTGTAGATGAAACTCAGGAACTTCTGTTCATATAGAATAGACCATTAGCTCATTGTGCAGTTCTCTCATTAATAAACTGGCCGTTGCTAACATGCGCACTGGCTTACAAGTTGCAATAACCTTCTATTATGCGCAGATACTGGTGATTGTCTGCAAAAAACAGCCTAACACTAGGATTCAAGCCACGTCACTCTCTGGTACATTTTAGCGGATGCCATGCTAGCGTGCGCGCGCTGGGATTGGCAATTATAAAACCGAAGCGCTTTATATAAAGGAAAAAACTCCAAAATTTTGCCGCGGTGAATTAAAAAAGTTTTTTTTTTTTTTTTTATTAAAAAAGTTGAAAAAATAAGATTTACCAATGAGAAATGACAGGTGAAAGTGCTGATGAAACGTGTCAAAATATGATTGGGGCAGAGGAGAGAGCACCATAATGACTCGTCACCAAGTAGTCACGCCGTCAAATTCTTTCTCGTACAACAAGAAATAATTAAAAATTTATAAAGTGTGCTAAATGTCATAAATATCCCTCAGGTATAACCTTTGTTTTAAATTATTTAAAAATCCTTTTTGTTAATAGTAACTAAAAAATTATAAAAAATAATGTTATATAGATTTAAAAAATAAATTTGATAATCACAATCATTGAACAGATAGTAAGTCTTAATAAATGTGGAAATCCAGAATGAAATTAATTATTATAATTATTAAGTCTATTTTTTAAATTCATGTATTTCATTAAAATTATCCATTAAATGAGACAAATTTTATTAAAAATAATTTTTTTGAACAAATAAAATTAATTGTTAATTTGTCTCATATAATGATTAATCTTAATAAAAGGGGTCGATTATTTTTTTTAAGGGTAAATTACATCAACAGTCCCTGAAGTTTGCCACTTATTGTACTTTTATCCTTAAAGTTCTAATTTCGTCAATTTCATCATCTATGTTAACACATTGACTCACTTTGGTCCTTACCCCTAACAGTCGTCCAAATAATGTACGAAAAATGTCATGTGCCTCGCACATGAGACTTTTGAGAGATATTTTTGGTATTTTACTATTATTTATGCATCCAAACACAATTATTCATTATATATATACATTAACACGTGATCCCAAACACCCATTTTCTTCTCATTTTCTTTTTTGTCCTCTTTCTCCCTCACATAGACAATATCCTCTCTCCCCTAAAAAACATAGACATCATTCTCTTTCTCCATTCCCAAACCCAACACATTTGAACCCTAGCACAAACAGAACAGAAACCTATAAATACACACCCACATCGTTACTTCATCTCCACCCCTCAAACTCAACACATCTAAACCATAACACAAACACAATAGAACACACACAAAAAGAGAGATGCACAAGACTGATGTATTATTTGTCAGAAAGGGTGTGGAGAAGATTGACAGCTATTGTGGTGGCAATAAAGGTTTTGAATTGATGAAGAATTTGGTATGAATTGGGTATTTCTTAATTGAATTTCTCTATAGATCTCCCTTATGAATTGTGTCTTGTTTTCTAAAATTTCATTGGGGGCATGAGAAATAATTAGTCTAGTATAGTGGTGGTGGGGGGTGAGATTTGTTGTGGTAGATGTGGGTTTTCTAGGTTGGGTTGTGAGTGGAGCTGGAGGTGGAGTTAGAGTGAGATATTTGTTACTCTTTTTATGTTGGGTTGTGTGTGTTTGTGTGGTCTATGTGTGTGTGTGTGTGGTCTGTGTGCGTGTTGAGTGTTTGTGTGTGTGAAGAATGAGAGGTGAGATAGAGAGAGAGAAAGATAGAGATTTAAATGGGTTGAGTGGTCATCGCCCGTGGGCTAACTGTTGTTGGGGTGGGCCATAAAAGAGAAAAGCTGGAGAGAAAGCCCGCTGGTTGAGAAAAATGAGAGAAAAGAGTGTGGAGAGAGAGAGAGAGAGAGAGAAAAGTCTGGTATTATTTTTTTTGTGAACTCCTCTAATGAACAACAGTCTTTATTTTGCCAACTTTGAGGGTTGCAACCCATCCCACATCAAGCTAAATATTTGGGTATCCTTTTTATGTGGGGTCGATCCAGGAGTAAGGTTTTTGATTTTTTGTCAGAAAGAGTGGCTAAGAAGCTTCAAGGATGGAAAGGATCTTGTCTTTCCCATGCTGGTAAAGAGGTTCTGATCAATGAGGTGATCCAAGCTATTCCCAGCTTTGCCATGTTAACGGTGGTTTTTCCTAACTGTTTTTGTAATAAGTTGGATAGCTATGTAAGGCTTTTCTGATGGAAGGGGAATGAAGAGAGGAATGGGATTTGTTGGAAAAAATGGCTGAAGATGACTGATTCCAAAGGCTTCAGGTGGTATGGGTTTCAAGGACTTCAAATTATTTAATCAAGCTCTCTTGGCTAAACAATGTTGGCGGCTAATCTCTTAACCTAATTCCTTTTGGGAAAAATTTACAAAAGCAATTTATTATCCTGATGATGATTTGATGACTACTAAAAGAGGTAATAGACCTTCATGGGCTTGGAATAGCCTTCTTTTTGGAAGAGATTTGCTTGCTAAGGGCATCATGTGGCAGGTTAGGAATGGAAATGAGGTTACTTTTTGGACTAATAAATGGATTCCTCTCTCCCCTTCTCTCTCTATTCAATCTCCTAAACCTCTCGATTGTCAGTTTTCCACAGTGGTGGATTTTATCAAGGTGAACCCCATTGGATGGGATGTCCCCTGATTATCCTCTATGGTCTCTGTGGAGGATGTTAAGCTTATTAAATTCATTCATCTATCGCTCACTGGTGGGAATGATAGTAGACTTTGGTGGCCAGATCGTAAAGGGACCTATACTATGAAATCTGGATATAGATTGGGTACCATGCAGCAGAGGAACCAGCTTAAGTGCAGCTCGTCTGATTCTCCTCATCCCAAACTTTGGCTGGTTTGTCTGGAACATGAAGGCTTTGCCTAAAGTTAATCATTTTTGGTGGAGAGCTTGCCACAATATTTTGGCTTCTCAAGAGAACCTTTTTTAAAGAAAAAAATGTTCCTTCTCCCTGCTGCCCTATCTGCAAATTGCATATTGAATCCTTTGAACATCTCTTATTTGAGTGTGATTGGACGAAAAAGTTTGGTTTGGTATGAATTTGGCTTTTGAGCAGTGTTATCAGAACCGGACCGGACCGGCCGGTCGGACCGGTTCAACCGTGACCCGGGCCCTTAGCCGGTCCGGTTCTGTAGTTGGACCGCTTAAGGAAGAGAACCGGTAAAAATCCAAAAAACCGGCCGGTTCTTTAAAAAACCCGTGAACCGGCGGTTTTATTAAAACCGGACGGTTCAATGCCAAATTAAAAATTAAAGGATCCCTTCCCTTTTTATTGCCCTAAATCGCAAGACTTCACCCCTAAATCGCAAGACACCAACTGACCAGTCGGCTGCGATTCACTCCGTTCAACGATCAGCCATCGATCGATCAGCCTTTCCGTTCACCGATTAGCCACTGCATTCAACGATCAGCGACCAGTCGACTCCAGCGAACCCAGACCACGACCCAGCAAACTCAGACCAGGCGGCTGCGATCACCACCACTCAACGAAC
The DNA here is from genome assembly GCA_023539305.1 of Ilex asprella. NCBI lineage: Eukaryota > Viridiplantae > Streptophyta > Magnoliopsida > Aquifoliales > Aquifoliaceae > Ilex > Ilex asprella. Next base: position 4,857,783 of record CM042185.1, read on the forward strand.
TCAGACCTCAGGCGACTCCTGCGAACTCAGGCGATCACCAACCACCGAACTCAGGCAAGATTTTCTGCGTACTCTTCGCCAAGAAGAAGCAGCTGGCCTGGTAACTCCTAATCTCTCTCTCTCTCTCTCTTCTTTTCGTGCCTTCTTTGCCTGCTTTAATTTACCTGCCGACCAAATAATGCTATCATCTGCTTTTAATTTGGCCATTTTGTGTAGAAATACTAGTTTTGCTTATACGATTTGAACATTTTTGGTATGGTGAATTCTACTTTGGATTTTTTTAGCAATCCGAAGTGTGGGTTTTTGGGATTTTGTGGGTGTTCTTAGTTTTGTTATAATTAGGATTTTTTTTGCATTGTTGTTCGATTGGGTGCAGTTAGTGATTAAATATTTTTATGCAATTATTGTAGTTTTTGATGTTTTATTTTTTTGATGAAATTAACAGTGTGAAGTTTATGGCTATGTGATTGGGTTAATTTTTATGTTTATGCTTATGTATTTAACTCATATTTATGTTTTTACTGTGGCGACATTGCAGCATCTTCCAAAATAATCACTTATGGGCTATGTGATTTTAAATTTGATATTGAGGTCTTTTTTATGTACACTTGTTGGATGTAGCTTTAGCAAACCAGTAGGTCATGCTTGTGAATTGAGATTGTTAAATTGTTAATTGAGATTGTAGGATTGTGAATTGGGATTTTTATTGTCATTGTTGATTTTATGCTTTCAGTTTGTTTGCTCTAGCAAAATGTCATGTTCTGGGACACCAAATGAATCTACTCCAGCCCCAACTAGTTCCACAGCTACACCAAACTCTTCCTCTACACAAGCTTCAGTTAGAGGAAAAACTGACCCTGCATGGGAGCATTGTCGGGAAGATGTTGTTCCTTCAAAAAAGGGGAGGAATTTGATTTGTTTGTATTGCCAAAAGGTTATAAAGGGTGGTGGTATTAACAGATTCAAACAACATTTGGCGGGCATTAAAGGAGCAGTAGAACGATGTAGTAGATGCCCTCCCGATGTGAGCCTTAAGATGAAATTGCTCCTAGAAAGTGTTGGTAACAAGAAAAGAAAGACACAAGAAGAATATGAGGAATTAAATCAATATGGACCGGAGTTTAGACAATATGAAGAGCAGGAGTACATGCAAGAAAATGACGATGTTCAAGAACTTCCATCCTCTTTTAAGGGAAAGGGCATTTCTATTGGTGGAAGTCGAGCTAAATCAACATCTAAAATGGATAGAGGAAGAAAGGGTCAAACAATTGGCTCTTTCTTCGTGCCAAGGACTAGTCCAGGTGCTCAACCTACTATTAAAAGTGTGTTACAAAGTAAGGAGGCAAAAGAGAGGTGTGATCTTGCTGTTTCTAAATGGATGCTTGATGCTTGCATTCCCTTTAATGCTGTGAATTCCAAGTATTATCAACCTATGCTTGATGCAGTAACAGGTTATGGTGGTGGTTATAAAGGCCCTAACTTTCATGACATTCGTGGTTATTTGTTGAACAAGAATGTCGAAGAAGTCAAAAATTTTGTTCATAGTTTTAAAACCACATGGAAGGAGACTGGTTGCACCATCATGGCTGATGGCTGGACAGATCAATGTAGGAGAACTCTCATTAATTTCTTGGCCTATTGTCCTAGAGGAACAGTGTTTCTAAAGTCAGTTGATGCTTCTGATGCTTCAAAGACAGCTGATATGTTATCTAAATTATTTAAAGAGGTGGTGTTACTTGTTGGTGTAGAAAATGTGGTGCACATAGTAACTGACAATGCTGCAAATTATGTTGCTGCGGGGGGGTTATTGGAGCAAGAGTTTCCCACAATATCTTGGTCACCATGTGCCGCTCATTGCTTGAACTTGATGTTGCAGGACATTGGAAAGTTGGATGAGGTAAATGATGTTGTGTCCCATGCTTCAAAGATCACAAAATACATATACAATCATTGTTTTCCTTTGCATTTAATGAGGAAACATACTGGTGGAAGGGAAATACTGAGACCTGCTCCTACACGCTTTGCAACCAATTTTATTGCATTGCAAAGTATTTTGGCACAAAAGGATGCTTTGCGAGCAATGGTTACATCAAGAGAATGGACTGGGTCGGCATATGCCAAGGAAAGTAAGGGAAAAAAATTTGTTGATAGTGTGTTGGATTCTAGGTTTTGGAAAGAATGTGCTATTATTGTCCAACTAACAGAGCCTCTTGTTCGAGTGCTACGGATTGTTGATAGTGATGATAGACCTTCAATGGGCTATTTGTACATGGCTATGCATACAGCTAGGGAGGAACTATTAAGAAGATTTAGAAAAAAGCAGAAAAGAGTAGATGTTTACTTGAAAATCATTGATTCTCGCTGGGATAGACAGCTTCACAAAAATCTGCATGCCGCTGGTTATTGGTTGAATCCGAGTAACCAATATAACACTGTTGAAATGGATAAGCACAGACAGACTATCTCAGGGCTCTTGGATGTGATTGAGAGTTATGCTTATGGAAATCCCACTTTAAGAAGTAAGTTGACAAATGAGATGAAGCTGTTCAGAAATGCAGAGGGAGACTTTGGGCGGGTGACTGCTATTAGTGATCGACATACGATGCTTCCTGGTATTTAGAATCTTTTGAATTTTGACTAATTCAATTCAAGTAGTTTGTTTAGTTTATTTTAAATGTTATAATTTTATTGTGATGCATCAAATGTAGATGAATGGTGGTTGTGTTATGGAAGTAGTGCACAAAATTTACAAAAATTAGCCATTCGCGTCTTAAGCCAAACTTGCAGTTCTTCGGGTTGTGAACGGAATTGGAGTGCATTTGAACACATTCATTCAAAGAAAAGAAATAGGTTGGAGCATCAAAGGCTTAATGACCTTGTTTATGTTCATTACAACTTAAGATTACAACAAAGGTATGAAATCTATGTTAGAATCTTTATTAAATTTCATTGATTGCATATTTCATACATTTTCATCAAGTAAATAACGATATACAGGAATTACTTGAGGGGGAGAAATTATGATCCTATTGACTTTGAAGATTTCACAAGTAATGCCTCGTGGATTTTAGAGGATGAGCCTCCAAGTTTAACTATAGATGAAGTAGAAAGTTTTCGTGGTGAATTAGCTGCATGTAATATCCAACCAAACCTCAACACTGGTATGTTTCATTCTTCTTGCATTGTCTTTATCACTAAAAGTATATATCTACAATCATTATTTGATACATCAATAAATAATTCCTCTTTTGGATATAATGTAGATGAAATTTTGAACTTTGAATTGGATGACGACGATGATGATCTTGAAAATGAAGAGGGTAATGGGAGTGGAGGTTTTGGGAATGCAACTACTGTTGAAAATATCAACCACGCTGGAGCTGAGAATCCCGAGTTTGGCCTGGATTGGAGTTCATGGAGTAGGAGTACTTGTTGGGAAAATGATAATGAGTAGAGAATGTACTTTGTGTAACTTTTATCGAGTATTTGAGGAGTTGTATTTTTATTTTGCATGGCCATTGTGATATTGTGTTTGAGATTTGAAACTTTTATTTACTTATCATTTGGATTATGTGTTTTTATGCAAACTTTTAGCTTCAGTTGGGATTATGGTTTGGACTAGGAATGATTTTTCTGTTATGTACTTGGATTGGAGTTTTAAAGTTCAACTTTGATATTTGACACAGGTATTTTTTTTACTTAACTTCATTAATTTTATGACAAATTATATGTATTTTAGACATATTTTATATTTTTTAGCTAAATTATTATGTTTTATAATTATTATTTATATATTTTTATTTTTTTATTATATGGCCGGTCCGACCAGTGAACCACCGGTTGAACCAGTGAACCATTGACCCAGTCCTCTAGCCGGTTCGATGACCGGTCCGGTTCTGATAACATTGGTTATGACTGTCCGAATATTTGTCGTAATTCCGACACTCCAGCAGCCTCTCTCACCCATGGGCGCTGCCCACCACTTGGGCGCCTGCGACACGGCCATATACACTCGCCTCAGCCACATGAGCGTCTAACTCATTGCCTTGGGCACCCAGGAAGCCACGCCTACTGTTGCAAGTCCCCGAAGACCGAAGGAACACCACAAGGGAGCAAGATGACTCCAACTCGAAAGGTGACACATGCCCTCAACCCCTTCCTCTCTCAAGAATTAGAGGCTTGGGGCATGGGGGGTAAATGACGAGCCCGAATTTAGCTGGGCCGAGCCCAATCAAGATGAACCGAGAAAGCCCAAGTGAAAGCCCAATCAAAGTCCACCAATTAGAGAAAATCCAAATCCAGACTGGACCGACCCATGGATGAGGAAGAAATCAAGATGAAGGAATCAAGAGGAGGACGCCGGGCTAGCCCAGGACCCCCTTGGGCGCCGTCCAGGCTGGCACTCTTAGGCGCCGCCTGGGTTGGCCCCTTTTGGCGCCGGCCTAGGCTGGCCCCTCCGGGCGTCTCCTCCTCCTTCCTACTTCGGCCTCTTAACTCTAATTTGAGTCCAAGCCCACTTCGAAGCAAGTCCGAGCTCAAGGTTTGAGATCAAGACCAACCCAACTCACACCCATCCTCCGAGGAGTACAAGGGGGAGAAAGACGAGCTATGAGACTAAATGGATTACTCAGAAGCCAAGAGAAGGAGGAGCTGAACGGCGAGGTGAGGACACCCCCCATGGGGCGCCGCCCAACTCTCCACACCAAGTGGGCGCCGCCCACTCCCCTCTCACTGGGCGCTGCCCATAAGAGGCCAAGTGGGCACCTCCCACTTTGGCCCTCTCCTATCCTCTCCTTTTCTTCTCCTCGTCTCCTCCTTACTTCAAGACTCAAGCCCAAGGCTAAGTATGAGCACACTCCACACCAGAGTGACGTTCGAGCAAATGGAAGCACATGGAGGAAGGCTCAAGATACGAAGATCTCCTACCGTAATTCTACCTTCCAAAGAAGTCCACTCCTACCATAACTCTGCTTACCAAAGAGGCTTACTCCTACCATGTTTATACTTACCAAATTGACGGGAGACTTCTCCCTCACGTCACCGCCTCACTGCCTTGGTGAGCCTATATAATGTAAAGCCCTCACTCTAAAAAGGGCACGACACTAGTTGCACTCAACAAGCTCAAAAAGCTCTCTACACACTCTCTCTCTAGACTCACTGTAAACTCTCTGGAGTATCACCGTTGATCAATAAAACACCCTAGGCCACCGTCGCCGTTCGAAGAGTGGACGTATGTCATCTGAGACCGAACCACTATAAATCTCCTGTGTTGACTCTTTATTTACCGTTTTGCCATTTAATTGTCATTGATTGCTCTTTAATCACTCTTGTGACTGTTGATCTCGCACGAAAGCGATTTTGTGCATCATCACCTTCAATTCTGGTTGTGGTGATTCAACAGTGGATGGCATAATTCTTTTTTCGATTGGTGGTGGTAACTCCTCGAACTTAGGCACCCAAGGGTCCAACTCGTAGAATTCCTCTTGTATAGTTTCCTCTACAAAAAATATTTCCCCAAACTCCTCTCTAGTTGACTCCTTTCCATGCTTCTCTATGATGGTATCTATAAGATTCTACTGGTGGATCTCACCATCATCCCCGGGCTGCTTCCTAATTTTGAAAACTTTGAGCTCCAATTTCACATTTTTGAATGCCAGCTTCATGAATCCATTCCTATAATTAATTAAATCATTAGATGTGGCAAGGAATGGTCTACCTAAGATAGCAGGAATCTGAACAACAGGGTTAGCAACAAGATAAGTGACTAAAACTATAAAATCAACTGGAAAGTAAAACTTTTTCACTTGGACTAGAACATCCTCCACTATTCCTCTTGGCATCTTCACGCTCCTATCTGCAAGCTAGAGAGTAATAGATGTTGGCTTCAATTGCTTAAGTCTCAGCTGCTCGTAGACCCAATAGAGAAAGAGGTTTACACTTGCACCTAAATTTAGCAATGCTTGCTCTACCCGACAGTCCCCAATGATGATTGAGATGGTGGGACAGCTGGGGTCTTTATATTTGGGTGGAATGTTAGTCCACAAGATTACTTACCTACTCTGTATGGAATGCCTTTTTTTGAACATTGATATTCCTCTTGACTATACACAGGTCTTTTAGGAATTTTGCATATAAGGGTACGTATTTATAGCATCCAAAAGAGGAATATTAATCTTCACCTGCTTAAAAATTTCTAAAATTTCAAAAGTATCAAATAATTTAGCAGGGATAGGAAAACTATTAACATCAACAATCTCAGGCAGCTTAGGGTTTGCTAGTCTCAAGTTCACCCAAAGTCTCTTTTTCTGTAGG
>CM042185.1:4864194-4876859 GCA_023539305.1 Ilex asprella
ATATATATATACACGTATAAATATAAATATAAGTATATATATATTAACAAAATACACATGAATCAAAGTGCATTAAATATTAAAGTTCTCCCATAAAACTAGGAGATATTTAATGCACCACTTTCCAAAGAACATACACATGAATCAATGGAGGACAAAAATATCACAAAAAAATTGGGTAAATTCAAATTATGTACTTGGATACAAATAAGTATTCAAATTAATGACTTAATAACCTTACATTTTTTTTGTGTACTTTTAACCAAATAAGTCTATTTTGGTGTACTCCCTTCCAATTTTTCCTAATTTTTATTTATTTTGCTCCATTTTTTTAATTAACCTGCATATCCAGCCCAGTGGACACGCATATTTGTCTCTTTATGACTACTAATCCCGTCCATGACTAATAATTGCATTTGATGATTGAATCTTAAATAGACTTTGTCATTATTTTTCACTAGTGTCATAGACCAAATTGTTTAACATCGAAAACACTTTTTTTTTGTCAAACACAATTTAGATTATGTTAGACAACATTTAGTAACCCCTTAGTAGTGACAAGAAACAACTAGGGAAAAACACCAATTAAGCCCTACTTTCATTTCAAAACATATTGCATCCTTTAAAAATTTTAGTGCGATATTTTAGTCCTACTTTTCATAATTTGATACAATTTACTCTAATGTTACTTTTTATCATGAAAACATTAATTACACTTCTACTCCATTTTATAATTTTAGGCAAAATATTGGTTCCTTTAATATTAATATCATTTTTTCCTTTTAAATGAGGAATCTTTTGAACGTGGATATATTAATAACAAAAAATAAATAAGTAAATGTTATCACCTTAAACTTGAAAAGGAGTGAAATGCGATAATCAAACCAAGACCTTATAGATTGTGGCACAATCCTTAGTTCTACCAAAATGTTATAATATAACGCATAACATTAGAGGCCATTGCATAATTTTTAGTTCTAGCAAAATCTTTTTAGTATGTCCGGATCTTATTATGGTATCGAATTTGACTCTTCAATACTATACTTCTATTTTTTCTCCAATACAAATGTGACACCTGTAAAGTTGATTTATTTTTATTTACTACCTTACATGCTGTTATATTATTTATAATCAATAGCTCTAAAACAATCAAAACAAAATCTATGGCTATAGAGAAATTTCGATATGGTGCTGAATATTTTTTTGGTAGTACTGTTCCAGTAGGTTCACCAATAACTATGGTATAACATTATAATTATCCCATTGTGATTACCTGACATTGAGAAGTACTAGTTAGGCGACAAACTAAACCAATGCCATTTTTTGCTTTGCCTGGTCTCATATTGATGGGCAGCGAAGCTCTCAATGTGCATAGATTATTCTTTGAGTGTGTGTGTATATATATTAGTAATACAACATGTGCGTTGTGCATGAACAAATTTATATAATATAAATTATTATTAAATTTAGAAAATACATAGTGTAATTAATTTAAATTAGTGGCATTTGGGATGACTTATGAAATTCAAAGATATTTTTTAAATAAGTATTTATGAAAAAAAATTTATAAGAAAAGTAATTTTCTTGAATAAGTATTGTTTCGATATTCAAAATAAAAAACACTTAAATGAAAGTATGGTATTAAAAAATGCATTGAGATGGTAAAAAAACACTTATTTATGTCACAATTGTTAATATATCATTGGATGCATACACATTAATACACTAAAAAACAAACGAATACACCTAAACACATTGTCTTAAAACAAACTATATAAACACACAAAAAATAACAAAACACACCCACACACGTTGAGTTGACACTCTAACATGCACGCACATAGTAATACGGCCAAACAAATAGGTCACACTAATCCTTCAAATACACACACACATTAATACACCCAAACAAAAATAGACACACACACTTTCACCCTTCTCTCTCTCTCTCTCTCTCTCTCTCTCGCTCTCTCTTATACACATTAGAACATAAACACACACATACACCCATTAACACACCAAAATGCAAACACACACTATACATACAAACACTAATATACTAAAATTGGTACATGTATTAGTATCTATATTTTGATATATTAGTGTGTGCATGTGTGTTTGGCATGTTAGTGTATTTTTGTGTGTGTTTCTTGTCTACAAGTGTATGGGGTTTTTTTTTTCCAGCATATAAGTGTTTTTTTGGGTGTATAATTGTTTATGTATTTTATTGTATTACTTGTGTATTTGATGTATGATTGTGTGTGTGTAGATATGTGTGTTTGGTGTATTAATGTATTAGTGTGTGTGCATTTTGGTGTAAAAGTGAAGTTATATATTTTTTTAGATGTATTATTGTTTGTATTTTCTTTGGATAATTTGTATTTTTTTGATGTATTACTACGTGTGTGTTGGTATATTGGGTGTGTGTGTGAGTGTGTTTCGGTGTGTTGGAGTATGTGGGCATTTGTTTTGGTATATTAAAATGTGTGTTTTAGTGTATTAGTATATATTTTTTTATATTAGAGTGTGTTTTGTGTATTAGTGCGTGTTTTATTTTTGATGTAATAGTTTGTGTGTGTTTTTTTTAGGCGTAGCAATGTGTTGTGTTGGTATATTAGTGTGTGTTTGGTGTGTAGGAGTGTGCGCGCGAGTATGTGTTTGGCATAGCAAAGAATAGGTGTGTGTTTTTGGTGTGTTAGTATGTGTGTATATGTTTTGATGTATGTGTATATATTTTGACTTTTGATGTATTAGTATATGTGTTTTGGTGTATTATTATATTTTTTTTTTTGCACTAATGTGTGTGTATTTGCATGATTTTGATGTATTCGTGTGTGTGTATCTAGATGATTTTGATGTATTTGTGTGTATGTGCTTGTTTTTGGTGTGTATGTGTGTGTTTTGGTATAGAAAAGTGCATATGTGGTTTTTGTTTTAGTGTATGTATTTTATTTGGTATATTAGTGTTGTTTGTTTTTTGATGCTTTTGTATGTGTATTTTGGTGTATTGGGGTGTTTTTTGTGTAGTAGTGTATCTGTGTGATGTTTAGTAGTGTTTGTGTGTATGTGTGTATGTGTAGTAGTGTATTAGTATATATATTAGTGTTTTGTTATTATTATGTTTTTGTTTGTTTTTTTGGTGTGATGTTTTTTTGTGTAGTAGTGTATTTTGTATATTAGCATGTGTTTTTTTTGGGTGGTGATATTGCTTATTTTTTTTGTGTATTAGTGTATGTTCACACTCTATGTATGTGTGCGCTTTGGTGTAATAGTATGTTTGTGTGTTTTGACACATTAGTGTGTATGTATGTGTGTTTTCACATATTAGTGTGTATTTTGTTATAAGATAAATGAAAAATTACAAATTGTTTAACATAGAAGTGGTTTTAGAGAAGTGAAATTTTTTATTTTTTATTTACTTACACTTACTAAATTATTTAAGGGGCAAAACGACTTTATCTAAAAATAATTTTAGGAAGTCATCCCAAACACTGCCTAAAAACAGTCATAAGTTCTAACATAACTTTTCATACATGATCTCAAATGCCACCTAAAACATCTTATTATTCAAAGGTATGTTTTTTATATCAATGTTATGTTGTATAATTAAATCATACATGGTGAAAAAATAAAAAGAGCCTTTGCTATAGTATGTCTTTTTTTCTGTCATTGTGTGATTCTGTATGAATAAATAAGATAATGTCAAGTATTCTACAAATTCAATTCGGCATGATGTCTAATATTGTGAGAAATCTGTGAAAAGGGTCAACCAAAAAAAAGGGTCATTACCCTAACTTTTCTTTCTAAGATCACAAAATTATGACATTTTCAAAGGGGAAGGAGAGAGAGTGTGTGTTGCAAAGAGGTCGAGGATGCGGACTCATTTGGTTATGGAGGAATTTATATTGGACGATGCAATGAATCTAACATCAAATAAAAATGCACTAACAAATTAAACTTTTAATTTGCACATTTACCCATGTCTAAGGTCAATCATATCTGTCTATATCCTTTCATTTTCCATTTAATTAAAGGAGAGAAGGGATTTATTGACCTCATTGTGAAATATCTAATGATCATCCCTAACTTTGTATGATATCTAAGTGTCCAGTTGTGGCAGTATGGAAAACAATTCCTCTCCTTAGAAGGTCTTTGTTTTGTGGTTGGTCAATTGATAGAGGATTGTGCCATTTTTGTAAGTGCATAAAAAGGTACACAATGAAAATTAGGACTTCTTTGGAACTAACTACGAAAAAATTAGACTTAATTATACCAGTTTAAATTTGATAGAATTCAATTGTTTTTCGGAAGGTAAAGTAGGACTTATTAGTATTTTCCCCCAAACAACTATCAGTACAAGTTAATTGTATGGGAACTTCCGTCTTAGTTCATCAATTAACCTTAAAATAGTTAAAGCAGTCTTATTAAGTTGAGTTGAATTGAGACCGCCCCATAATGACCTTAAACTAGTAAAAAAGAAAGGCAGCCTCCAGGCTCCCATTCCTGTTGGTTTTGTGTATGGTCAAATATATATATAATCTTATTTTTGTATGTAAGTAGACTATTTTTGTGACTAACCTGATCCAAGTCATATTGAATCAATTCTGTTGTTGCGCCAAGTCCCGCTCTCTAATGGCTTTAAACTAGTGTTATATGCAAATATTTGGTGCCGGTGTACACATTTTCCAGTAATGCAGCTTGGATTTTCCCCAGAAATGCTTCAAGATGTTTGCTTTCTTTTTGTAGCCAGAACCCAGAAAATTAAGACCAGTTTTTTGTAAAGTGGGTTTTGAACTAAAATCTTATATCAATTGTGATGAAAGGTTCAGTTTTATTGATAAGCTCTCACTCACTCTTCTAAATGTAGACCTTTTTGGAAATACTGTTTAGACTTGGGCTTATTGGTCTTAAATAAAGTTAAGAGTGACAATTTTTGACACAACACGATTCAAAATCGACACGAAATCAGCGGATTAGGGTTGATCATTTCTCGACCCTAAATCGTATATGACACGATCCGCTAACATAAATAATATATAAGTTGGGTTAATATCAAATACGAATAACGCGAAATTGATACGTTTAAGTAGTATTATGAGAATAAAATACTAAATTTTTATTATATTTTATCAAGTAGTGGCATAATTCTTGTATTTAAAAAATGTTTTTACTCAATTTTATTATTATATTTATTATCTAGAAAAAATATGAGTATAAGTTCAATTAAGTAATAATGAAATTTTGGACATAAAACTGAACATTAATTTTTTTAATCACGGGTTATATGGATCAGTACGAACATGACACGAAAAAATAAATAGGTTGACATAACATGACACGATTAATTAAACGGGTTAGGTTAGAGTTGACTAGTGTTCGACATAATATTAAAATGACATGATCCTAATATGATCTGACCTAACACGATCGTCACTTCTAGATGAAGTATCTTCAAAAGATGCATATATCACTTTGAATGTGTTCATAAGATTTTTTTTTTTTTAAAAAAAAGTGGATGCTTTGAAATATTCTTCGATGGATCCAACTTCTTTGGTACCTAATGTGATACCAATTCCTGAATTTTCCCAGTAATGTCACCTAATACTCTGGATAATCATATAGAAATTCCGCTCTTATCTACTTTGTTGACTTTGGATGGGATATTCAGAGTACATGGTTAAGTCCTCTAGGGGCTGGTATAAAGAAAAGAGATGCCCTTCTAGAAAATGAATGATATATTATGTTCTGGTACCCTAATGGATAAGGTCCATGGTTGGTAGTTGGAGACAGTGAGAAGAGATACCCTTGCATAAAATAGTCAAATGCCCTCCCTCCTTTCTCTCTCCTTCTTCAGCATAATGTAGGGCAGAAGAATCTTTCAATTCATATGCAACACGATCCTGGGTTTAAAGTCACAATATCGATCATTAATATGAAACATACTAAAAATTATTTATTGTGGTATTGTAAAACAGTATCAAATTATACTCATCAAACGCTACATATTTTGAAAAAGACACGATAAAAAAGAGTTTCTCTTCGGACAATGGACTAGGTGGATAAATTGTAGGTAGAGGTTGAGTTAGTGGCTAAATTGGCCTTATGAATTAAATAAAAAATGGTGGTTAGAGAAAGGAGTAGTAGTAAACAACCTTGTCCCACGCATCTCTTTTGAGAGTTTAATAAGGTTTCTTAAACATTTAATGGTACTTTAATAATGTGGTATTGAGCTGAAGAAAATATTGACCGATCGATTAACAAAATTTTGAAAATAACGAAAATAAATTTGTACAATTTTATTTTCTTGAATATTAAAACGATTGAGTTTTAAAATTTTAGCTTGAACACTGTCATATTACAGTCAATATCAATATATCAACGTCACATTATTATCTCCCATTAGTTGGTCAATTTAGGAGACTAATTCGTTTTGATTACCACCACCTTAGCTTTTATCTCTTCTTGCTTGTAAGGTTTGAATGGATCCAAATTGGTTGTGTTTATCGTTACGTTTTATGTATTGACTTGTTAGTTTTTGTATTGAAGTGTTAAACTAAGTGAATTAAGTAGCACTTTGGATAACCTTTGACACTTATTCATATTGGCTTCTCCGAATTCATTTAATCTTAATTACTTCATTACATACACATGACAATGTCGTCACACAAATCCCATCATACCAATGGTCCCAAAAAAGAGAAACAAACCCAACACGAAAAGTTATGGTACTGTCGGCAGTATTGTATTGTAAATTGTGACTTTTTAAGGATAAATTACAACTTTAAGGGATATGATAGATCTTGGAAGATTGGGATCGATACCAAGAATTCATGATCGATCATGGGTGTCTGTGATTGATCATTGTCTTTCCTTGAGTAATTGTAATTTCTCTTTTTAAAATTATAACTTCAATATAAAAAATGTTAATCAAATGTACGGTACCCTAAACTTTTTAGAAACAAAAATATGAATTAAATGATGTGAAAATGGAATGATAACTAACACTTAAATTTTAAATGAATAAAAATATATAGAACTGAAACAATATCAATCGATAAATAAGCATTTCTCAAGCCATGATTCGTAAATGGAAGCAGCTTCCTAGGAAAGAGCATTGCTCAATCATAGCCACCAAGACAGAAAGATAACCATTAAAGAACGAAGTCAAACAAGTTAAGCAATTGAAAGAGACACGTTTAATTACTAGCGTCAAGTAATGTGAACTTTTTTAATTAATTTTATCAGTTGATTTGACTCCAACTTGACATATTTATCAATTTTTTTTCATTATTGAGGGGTTGAACACGTAACTTGTAAATCATAAATCCATACTAGGACTAGGACCTCTTCTTCCTTAATTTTTTTTTGATCAAACCTAATCACTTATGGAGGAAGGGTCAGGTAGGACATTATATTCACATTCATACATTTGAAGTTATCCGATGTGGGATAGCTTAGTCTCCCAATACTCCAGCGTGGTTACTATTACCGCAAGGCCTATGATCCAAAATGTGAGATTCTAGCCCAACACCGAACGCCCCATATAAAGGAAAATATTATTTTTTTTTATCAACCCTAACCACTTACTAATGGAGTAAGGGTCAGGTAAGACATTATATTTACACTCACACACTCAAAACTATTCGATATGAGATAACCTTTCTTCCTTAATCAAAACAAACTTGAATCGTGTATGGATTCATACAATATTACACTAGGTCAAGAAACCCAAAAAAAAAAAGGAGGGGGGGATATCAATTTTTTTCCGGGTAGTATACCACCCAAACTTGTTTCTCGTGCTAAAATATGTTGATTCTTTTCCCACACTAATTCAATCTATTAATTATTTAATGATGAGTCATATTTGTTTATTTTTTGTTTCAATAATTAAGAGTGTCAAAATTATCTTACGTACATCACGATTAATCTATTTTTCAGTCAAGTTAAAGGCATTTCATCTATGTTAAGATTAAGATATTCATAAGAGATAACTTCTTCATGACTTGACCCCAAAAAATTATTAAAATTCAAGGCTCCCACTACAATACATCCATTGGAATTTTCGGTACCATACCGAAAATTCCAATTTACAAATTAGTGGTATAAAATTTACAACATTAGTGGTATAATTCACTAAATTTATGGATTTTTTATATCTTCAATGACTTTGAATGATATCGGACAAGACATTGAAATAATAAGACAAGACATAAAGAAAAGCCGTCTTTAAGTCAATTGAGGGCAAAATTATAACATTAGTGGGAAGTTTACGACTATTATGAACAAAATTACAAAAATTAGTGAAAATTTTACAACAGTAGTAAATAAAATTACCAAATTTGTGAGAATATTTATCAAATTTATGAGAATATTTATAACTTCAGTGGTATATTTATTAAATTTGTGAGAATATTTACAACTTCAGTAGTATGTTTATCATTTTTATTACAAAAAGTGGATTCATTACTAGTCCATGATCATGGACTAAAAATTCTCATTGAAGTTGTAAATATTTTCATTTGATAGATCGTGGAAAAATTTGATCGATTGTGAGCTTAATTTATGAATATTTTACAACTAATCCAAGAAGATATACAACTTCAATGGATCAATTACCACTTTTATGACAATATTTACAACTTCAATGGATCAGTTACCACTTTTATAAAAATATTTACAACTTCATGGAGAGACTTGATCGATCGTGGGGAGATTATCGATCGTGAGTTTAATTCAATTTTAAATCCAATTTAAAAAATCTAATTTTAAAAAATCCTCAAATTTGAAAAATAAGCATTTAATTCAATTTCAAATTTATGGAAAAATTTTAAATTTGAAAAATCCTCAAATCCCCAAATGTTAATTTATCAAATTAACACTAAATTAATAATCAATTTCATGTAATTAACATTCAATTTTTTTGAATAAGCATTTAATTCACTAAATTAACATTGAAATTGAATGTTAATATAAATTTTTGATCGATCAAATTAACTTACTACATATTGATTTATCAAATTTATATTTGATTTATAAAAATTGGATTTTTTTTTAATAATATTTCCAGTTAAAAATCCAATTTTTGAAAAAAAAAATTAAAAATTGGTTTTTTTTCAATTTTTAAAAAATTAGATTTTTTATAATTCAATTAAACATATTTGATAGATCAAATATATTTTTGATCTATCAAACATATTTTTTAAATTTTTTTAATTACATTTATGGGAATATTTACAATATGGGAATATAAATTCTTTACTACATTTATGAAAATATTTACAACTTTAGTGGATTGTTTACTACATTTGTGAAATTTACAACAAAAAGTGGATTCATTAATAGTCTATGATCGATCAAATATGGTTTTGATTGATCATAGACTAGTACCATACCGAAAATGAGAACAAAATTACAACATTAGTTGGAATATTTACAACTTCAATGGATTCTTTACGACATTTATGAGAATATTTACAACTTCAATGGATTCTTTACTACATTTATGAGAATATTTACAACGTTAGTGGATTGTTTACTAGATCTGTGGAATTTACACTAAAAAGTGGATTCATTATTAGTACATGATCTATCAAATATGGTTTGGATCGATCATGAACTAGTACCATACCGAAAAAGAGAACAAACTTACTACATTAGTGGGAATATTTACAACTTCAATGGATTCTTTACAATATTTATAGGAATATTTACAACTTCAATGAATTCTTTACTACATTTATGGGAATATTTATAATTTTAGTGGATTGTTTACTACTTTTGTGGAATATACATTAAAAAGTGGATTTATTACTAGTCTACGATCGATCAAATATGATTTTGATCTATCATGGACTAGTACCATACTGAAAAGGAGACCAAAATTACAATATTAGTGGGAATATTTACAACTTCAATGAATTCTTTACGACATTTATGAGAATATTTAAAACTTTAGTGGTATGTTTACCAAATTTAAAAAAAATCTCCCCACGAAGTTGTAAATATTCTCATAATGAATCCATTGAAGTTGTAAACATTCTCATAAAAGTGGTAGTTGATCCATTGAAGTTGTATATCTTCTTGGATTAGTTGTAAAATATTCTTAAATTAAACCCACGATCGATCAAATGAAAATATTTACAACTTCAATAAGAATATTTAATCCATGATCGATCAAAACCATATTTGATCGATCATGGACTAGTAATAAATCAATTTTTTGTTGTAAAAATTTTCACAAAGTTAGTAAACATACAACTGAAATTGTAAATATTCACACAAATATACTAAAGAATCCATCGAAGTTGTAAAATATTCATAAATTAAGCACACACACCCACGATCGATCAAATCTCCCCCATAAAGTTGTAAAATATTCTATAAAAATATCATTAAAGTTGTAAATATTTTCATAAAAGTAGTGAATGATCTATTGAAGTTGTAAATACTCCCATAAAAGTGAAAAATAATCCTTTGAGGTTGCAAACATACAATTGAGGTTATACCAACCGGTGACATTGTAAATAATCCACTGAAGTTGCAAACATACCATTGAGGTTGTAAACACATATGCCGTAAAAAATTCATTGAAGTTGTAAATAATCCACTGAAATTGTAAACGACATTTATGGGAATATTTACAATTTCGGAGATTTGATAGATCGTGGGGATATTTGATCGATCAATATGTAGTAAGTTAATTTGATCGATCAAAAATTTATATTGATTGATCAAATTGTTGTAGATGTAGAATACTGGAAAAATCTGCAACAATTTGATCAATCAAATATAATTTTGATCGATCAAATTTAATTACAACTGACTGATTTATCCAATTTTTTTTTAAAAAAAATTTCCAATTGGAAAAATTTTAAATCCAATTTGGTTGTTAATTTAATTTTAAAAAACATTTACCACTTTTATGGTAAATTAAATTATAAAAAAATATTAATTAAAAAAAGTAATTATAATTATAAAAAAATAATATTTTCAATTATAAAATTTTTCAATTATAAATATTGTGATCGATCAAAAAATTTTGCGATCTATCAAATGGTTGTAGATCACCATTGAAGTTGTAAATTTTTGTGATCGATCAATTTTTGTAAATTCTTGTCATTTCAATATCTTGTCCGTTATCATTTTCAAGGTCATTGAAGTTGTAAATAATTCATAAATTTAATAAATTATACCACTAATATTATAAATTTTATACCACTAATTTGTAAATTGAAATTGTCGGTATGGTACCGAAAATTCTAATGGATGTATTGTAATGGACTCCAAGATTGAAATTCAAACGTGAGAATTTATAAATCGTCTTTATTAATATTTAAACTGTTTATATTATTTTTAATTGATGTTACTACACAATACCAGAATTATCAGCCTACACAAAAAAGAGAGTTTGACATGCCATCATATATATATATATATAATAAAATAAAAATATATTTAAATTTTATTTCAGTGATATTTTTTTTTCAAAATTATCATCAATCACTTACCTCACTCATTATCCTTTTGTCAGACTCAAATGTCAAATCACATCACTCATTTATATTACATATATAATTATTTATATATTTATTTCTTAAAAATATCACATCTCTTATTTTTATTATTTATTTAATTATTTAATATTTAATTATTTTATAATTATATATTTTTAAAAAAATAATATTAATTTTTTAGACGCTCAAATTTTATATTTTATTCTGTTGGTTACGCTAATACGTAAATATATATATAGATATATATGTGTGTGTCATGCAAGCCTTCCTGCCTCTATCCAAAAATCTTTGAAAAGATCAAAGTGGGGTCACCCGTCACCATCGTACTAGATACGGTGATATCTTAACAAACTTTGCAATTCAATGAGGACAAGTGTAGCCAACCACATGTGTGCACATGTGGTCCAATTAACATACAACAAGTCAACTTCCATGTAAAGTTATGGTTTGATGGCATGGTGTGCAGTGATTGGGTCCACAAATTGACCCAAGTTTAAAGCTTCTTTGATACGAGTTTGGTTTCGCTTAATGGTTTGAAGTTTACTTTTTTTTTTTGATTAAAGTATGCACATATAACACATATAATTCATACATTAAAAACAATTCAAGCACGAAAAGGACCTACCAACCAATTTTTATTAAAAGAGAAATTAGGAGTAGACCACTTATACTCCAGTCTTTGGTGCTGAACAGACAATATGGGACGACACTCAATTTTTTTGGACTAAGACATGCGCATATAGCACACATAGTCCACACATCAAACATAACTCAAGCACACTGACCAGGAGAGAGACCCACCAACCAATTCATCTTAAAAGAGGAACTGGGAGTAGGTCACTTATACTCTAATCTTTGGTACTGAGCAGACAATATGAAACGACACTCAATTTTTTTGAACTAAGCATGCACATATAACACACATAGTCCGCACATCAAACACAACTCAAGCACACTGATCAGGAGAGGGACCCACCAATCAATTCGTCTTAAAAGAGGAACTGGGAGTAGGCCACTTATACTCCAATCTTTGGTGCTGAACAGACGATGTGGGACGACACTCAATTTTTTTGGACTAAGGCATGCACATATAACACACATAGTTCACACATCAAACACAACTCAAGCACACTGACCAAGAGAGGGACCCAC
>CM042185.1:4876869-4911204 GCA_023539305.1 Ilex asprella
CCTCTTAAAAGAGGAACTGGGAGTAGGTCACTTATACTTCAATCTTTAGTATTGAGCAGACGATGTGGGACGACACTCAATTTTTTTGGACTAAGGCATGCACATAAAACACACGCAGTCCACACACCAAATACAACTCAGGCACACTCACCAGAAGAGGGACTCACCAACCAATTCCTCTTAAAAGAGGAATTGGTAGCATACCACTTATACTCCAGTTTGAAGTTTACATTTGCGTGATGTTAATTTGTACCCACCCAACCAACCAATCAAACTTCAAAAAATTTAAACTCAGCCTTTTAAAAATAGTATTCAAAAATTATTTTTATAATTTTTTTTAAAAAATAGATATATTAGTGTTTTTATGTCGTAAAATTTGTTTAGTTTTATGATTTTAAAAATAATTTTATGGAATAAAAAATAATAAAACTTATTTAGACAGTAACCCAGAAAATAATGAGAATAAAAATGTGATAGTAGTGGTGGTGGTGTTTTATAAATTCTAAAAAAAATATTTTCAAAAATCACATAAAACAGTCTTAACTTATTCTCTAAATATATCTATTTTTTACATTTCATAAACTGAAACAGTTTATGTGGGAGATTGTTTGAAGAATCAAGAGTGGTGTGGAGCCCTGTCCAGTTCAATCCAACTGTGTGAATTTATACCTCACACATGAAATGTCTAAAGCTTGTTTCAATGTGAGTGTGATGGTTTTTGAAATGACGCATTAAAAGAAATTTAAGACAAAATTAGCGAGTTAAAATTTATTAGTTCTTGATACAAATTAAAAATAATAATATAATCCGTTAATATAAATATTAGACAGGTTAAATTAATGTAAAACATGAATGATTTAATTTTAACACAAGTATGTCAATTAATTAGTATCCTATAGAGAAAATGCTTGAATTTTTTCATTTCTTTCTTACGTATTTTAATTCTTGTAGCGTTAGGATATTTTTGTCCTAAATTTTGATACCATAACCATCAAGTTAATGGTTGGTTTAATTATAGGGAACCAGTAGATGACGGATTCTTTTAGAGTGATGAGTTCTAGTCGTGAATTTCTAGTTCGTAAGTTATCTGTGTCATTCGAAACACGACACAATTACTAAAAATGTCAGATAAATGTCAAAATATTTGACACAACTAATTATATATGTTAGGTTAGGATGATTAATATTCAACATAAATTTGAGATAATACAATATAACACGACCCAACTCGTTTTTTATCACTACTCAAAGGATTCATAGGAGCCCAAGACAGCAATCCCCAACAATTGCGGTATAACAAGTTGTAGAGTTTGACGGGTCAGTGCATAGTGTAAAGCCGAGTGTTGGACAAATAATTGTGATCGAGGTTATACATTCGAGCTTGATGTTTGATAAACTATGTAACGTGGATGACCAAAATATATGACGATGTGAATGGGATTAGATCTAAGTTTCTATGCTCGTGTGGATAATGGTGAGGTTCTTTGAAGATATGAGAGGATTTATGCAATGAAAATATAATAGTTTATCAACTCGGGAGCTTGGCTAATCCATTCTTCAACGGAGTCTCTTGCTCCTTGAATCTATATTCATGGAGTAAATGATTTACATAATATTTTTGATACAACTAGGGTGGCTTGCCCAGCATTGGAGATTCTGTACAATATTTATAGTCTAATTCCCAACTTTATGAGATCAGCAACGAGATCTTTGTCTTTCATCCGCAAGATTTTCCTAGATTTTGGAAGAGGATCATAGTTAGTTGAGAGTTTTTTACCTTGATTATGACTTTCTATTGTTTAGGGGGCATCTTCTATTAACCAGTTGTTTCCTTCTTACTTCCTTTACTGCCTCTTCTTAGGAGGGGGAGCCAAAGGTCTCTATCTCTGAGATATGGACTTTTTGACTGATCTTCTTTTCTAACCTCACTTCTCGAGCTCATACTTAGAATTCCTTCTAGGTATCATCAATGCTAATTACTTTATATAAATTAAATACAAGAGTTCTGTACCCAACTCACTCCTCTCAACATACTCAATCAACAGAGAACAAAGTGAATAATTAAAAAAGAAAAAGAAAAAAGTAACTCCAAAGGATTGATCAAAATGATAATAGGGACGAATTATAAACTTACACGTTTTGAATTTAAATCTTGAAAATTCGTTAGGGTCAGACTATGAAGGATTTATTCCTCATAAATATCAGAATCCTAATGTAAATGACATACCTTTGACCAGATCGAGAAAAATATTAATGAAGGTGTATGTAAATTAATTTGGACATCTCTAATCGTTGAAATAAAAAAAAGGAATAGGAGGGTATGAGTTGGGCGTTCCCGTGTGTTCCCATAATTTTTAATGAAGAACATAATTGGATGCCTGAGGAATGGATTTGTTCTTTGGGATGAATAATGATAACTATTGAGTGGTCCACTTCAGGATTGCAATTCACTGCCATCTGTTATTGTCATTTCGTGATACGGCATCCACTCACAATTGGCATGGAGTACAGATTTTAAACTTGAGCAATATGTCAAAAGAGTGAGCAAGAATGCCACGCCAGGATACAATTATATGCGCAAATCATATCACCATAAAGCGACAGTAAAGCACAAGTATTGTCCAACTCGGAGACGCTTGGGACAACTAGGCCGAGTCATTGTTGTCAAATTGGTCGATATCATTCTACCATGTTGAAAAATAGTTTGAGTATCTCGTCATGTATAACTTTTCAATTTAAAATATTATTTATTATCCGATACCATCTTACAATTCATCAACTTGTGTGCTTAGTATCTTTTAAATCGTTAGTCGTTGTAACAACCTTGAGCTATGATATATACACATATTTGACACTTTTATTTTACATGGGTTAGTTCGATGGTCGAGCAAAGGGCGATCAAAATGAGACAGTGTCTTTGCATAAGGATTTATGTTATGATCATAAGTTCAAAACTATCTGATTAGCACGAGTCTCATAATAAAAACAAATAAACTTGATCACAATAATTTCACATGCTTTGAAATTACCAATTCAATTCCTCTGGATTTGAATATGCTCTTTTGGTTGGATGAGTATCAACTCAAAACTTTTTTGGAGGCCATTAGAATTTTCTTGGAAGTTATATCCAAATTGGTCAAGTGTTACTTAGCTGCCTTATCCAAGAAACTGTTTCTAGAGGATGAAGACCAAAATCAAAAAAGCACCATGAAGAAAAACAAAAAGCTACAAAAGACAAAGTGGGTAATATATTCTTTGGTACAAAACGATAGAGAAGATTGGAGAGAGAGAGAGAGAGAGATTGGGATTGGGCTAAGCCTTTTGCTTTGAATAATCCTATACAAAAATGTGATGTAATGTGAAAAGGCCTATGCATTACCCAAGCCAATGCCGTATTTGATCAAATCATGAACATCTCTTCTTAGGTGGGAAAGAGACTTCTTTGGCTGACCTACTCCAAGGACCAAGATGGAAAATTATATTAAAAAACAAAGAAGGTTAATAAGAAAAGTAGTAGGCATGCTTAAAGCCAGTGTGTTTGTTGAGGATTTGTATTGTAATCACTTTTGTATTGAAAAAGTCTAAACAAATTGGATCAAAATATGCATATCAAAAGACACCTCCACCTTAGAGAATTTGTAATGCAAGCAAGGTGTGGGGACATCTAGTCCCTTCTTTTAATAGCAATACTGCCTGAATCTAAGTTTGGAATATAAGTGTACCACCCCATAATTTACCTTGGACAACATTACACTCTAAAACTATTCACATCATGAGAGAAACTAAATAAATCCATCAATACAGAACAGTTCATTTATCATATCGAATATTTACAATATCATTCAAAAGAATAGGCCAAACAATGGCCTTTACATCCCAAAAATAGATGTCAAGTTAAGGCATTTACACCCGAAAGAATCCAACTTAATCGTGCAGCAGAATAACAAAATACTAACACGAACATTATCTCAAAAGGTGTCTCCTAGTCTAAAATCGAAAAGCATAGTCTGGACATCCCCTTCCAAATCTACCTGCCCATCCACCTGAGCTTCCTAGTTACTTGCTCATCTATTTTGGGCTATTCCTCTAAACAGAAATCTGAAAGTAGACATTATTTGTAGGGGGTGAGCACTAAGCTCTGTAGGAAAATCCTCCCAAACTCAAACAAGATTTTGAAAGCATGTAAACAAGTCGTTTTCATTTCACAAATAGCATATAAACTATTTTGAGGTAAAATCGTGACATTTTAATAGATCTGTAGTTTACGAACAACAATAAGGTTAAACTGAAAGGGAAAACCAATTACCAACAATAAGTCATACAATTTTCAAAAGTAAATCAGTACCTCATACATTATATAATAGTATTCTCCTTGGAATGAGCATCCTTACAAGGAACCTCTCACCCTCAAGGTTGTGTTTCTTAAGCATCCTTACAATAAACCTTCCGAGAAAATCACATATTGTCCTCTTTTGACATGAACATCCTTACAAGGAGCCTCTCACCCTCAAGGTTTTATTTCTCAAGCATCCTTACAAGGAACCTCCCGAGAAGATTACATATTGACCACTTTTGGCATGAGCATCCTTACAAGGAACCTCTCATCCTCAAGGTTTTGTTTCTCAAACATCATTACAAGAAACCTCCCGAGAAGATTACATATTGTCCTCTTTTGACATGAGCATCCTTACAAGGAACCTCTCACCCTCAAGGTTTTGTTTTTCAAGCATCCTTACAAAGAATCCCCTGAGAAGGAATGAGCATCCTTACAAGGAACCTTTCACTCATGTTCATCCAAACAATCATACTAGAAATACAATACCAACAATTTTCTTAAATAACTAATCATTCCACAAATTCTCAATTTTTTACATGTATTATTTCCATAGAGCATTCAAAAAAAATGCAAAAGATCATTAACAATATCATTTCATTACGCAACATAAAGCACTAGAGTTTCGAAATCAAAAACAAGGAATAATCAAGAGGAAAACCCACGTCTCTTGAAAACTAGGGTTTGAAAGCAAGAAAAAGAGATTTAAGAACTATTCCATCATAGCTTTGTTTAAAACATGTTAATCTTTGCAAGAATACCAAGGAATGATGGTTTTATAATGCATCTATTTGATCTAAAGTCAAAAGAGTATATATAGACATAAGTCATAACCTCAATGTAAGAGAAAGAGAAGAAACCCTTAAAGAGAAGAAATCCCTACCTTGAATCAAGAATTTCAAGCAAGAACTCAAGCTCTAAAGATTTCCTTTCTCCCTTAATCTTTTTCTAGGGTCCTAAGAGGTGTAGGGTGAGAATGGAATGGAAGAATAGGACAAATGAGGCTTAGAATGGTGTTTTAAAACACAAAAATTTTGAATTTTTAAATATTCGGGAAGCTTCAGACATATCGTACCAGTACGGTTTAGCTATTAGAGTTCGGCGTACCAATACGGTTTGACTGACAAATTTTTACGGTAACTTTCAGTGCAGTTTTGACCCATTTAGAGGTCGAATTGAAAAATTTTCATGAAACACATTTTTGTAGACCTAGATGTCTACTATCTACTGTTCAAATTTCAGATCAAATAGACATCAAGATAAAAAGTTATGGCCAACATACTAGGCAGTGTCCAAGATCCATTTTTACGAAAATTCTCTCCAAAGTGTGTTTTCACCCTGGAATACTTCATAGCTTCTAATACATCCATATTACCTCTCCCAATATTTTTCGACCTTTCGGATTCAATGGAGACTTTAGTTTGACCTAAAAATATTTAGTTTTATGATTAATCCTAATACTCAAGTAAATGTTTACCAAAACTTTAAAATATGAGGGCTAAGTATATCTTTAATTAATTGGTCCATTCGAGACCCAACATACCACCATTGATACTCTATCATTGTCCATTTACAACGATTGAAAGATGAAATGTTTAGCCCAAAAGCTTGACAAATGATTGTTAAAATTTCAGATTTTCACAAAGCGTACCGGTACGACTTGCCTACTGGACCTCGACATATCGATAGGCGTACCGGTCAGTGTTATCAGAACCGGACCGGACCGGCCGGTCGAACCGGTTCAACCGTGACCCGGGTCCTTAGCCGGTCCGGTTCTGTAGTTGGACCGCTTAAGGAAAAGAACCGGTAAAAACCCGGAAAACCGGCCGGTTCTTTAAAAAAACCGTGAACCGGCGGTTTTATTAAAACCGGACGGTTCAATGCCAAATTAAAAATTAAAGGATCCCTTCCCTTTTTATTGCCCTAAATCGCAAGACTTCACCCCTAAATCGCAAGACACCAACTGACCAGTCGGCTGCGATTCACTCCGTTCAACGATCAGCAATCGATCGATCAGCCTTTCCGTTCACCGATTAGCCACTGCGTTCAACGATCAGCGACCAGTCGACTCCAGCGAACCCAGACCACGACCCAGCAAACTCAGACCAGGCGGCTGCGATCACCACCACCCAGCGAACTCAGACCTCAGGCGACTCCTGCGAACTCAGGCGATCACCAACCACCGAACTCAGGCAAGATTTTCTGCGTACTCTCCGCCAAGAAGAAGCAGCTGGCCTGGTAACTCCTAATCTCTCTCTCTCTTCTTTTCGTGCCTTCTTTGCCTGCTTTAATTTACCTGCCGACCAAATAATGCTATCATCTGCTTTTAATTTGGCCGTTTTGTGTAGAAATACTAGTTTTGCTTATACGATTTGAACATTTTTGGTATGGTGAATTCTACTTTGGATTTTTTTAGCAATTCTACTTTGGATTTTTTTTAGCAATCCGAACATTTTTGGGATTTTGTGGGTGTTCTTAGTTTTGTTATAATTAGGATTTTTTTTGCATTGTTGTTCGATTGGGTGCAGTTAGTGATTAAATATTTTTATGCAATTATTGTAGTTTTTGATGTTTTATTTTTTTTGATGAAATTAACAGTGTGAAGTTTATGGCTATGTGATTGGGTTAATTTTTATGTTTATGCTTATGTATTTAACTCATATTTATGTTTTTACTGTGGCGACATTGCAGCATCTTCCAAAATAATCACTTATGGGCTATGTGATTTTAAATTTGATATTGAGGTCTTTTTTATGTACACTTGTTGGATGTAGCTTTAGCAAACCAGTAGGTCATGCTTGTGAATTGAGATTGTTAAATTGTTAATTGAGATTGTAGGATTGTGAATTGGGATTTTTGTTGTCATTGTTGATTTTATGCTTTCAGTTTGTTTGCTCTAGCAAAATGTCATGTTCAGGGACACCAAATGAATCTACTCCAACCCCAACTAGTTCCACAGCTACACCAAACTCTTCCTCTACACAAGCTTCAGTTAGAGGAAAAACTGACCCTGCATGGGAGCATTGTCGGGAAGATGTTGTTCCTTCAAAAAAGGGGAGGAATTTGATTTGTTTGTATTGCCAAAAGGTTATAAAGGGTGGTGGTATTAACAGATTCAAACAACATTTGGCGGGCATTAAAGGAGCAGTAGAACGATGTAGTAGATGCCCTCCCGATGTGAGCCTTAAGATGAAATTGCTTCTAGAAAGTGTTGGTAACAAGAAAAGAAAGACACAAGAAGAATATGAGGAATTAAATCAATATGGACCGGAGTTTAGACAATATGAAGAGCAGGAGTACATGCAAGAAAATGACGATGTTCAAGAACTTCCATCCTCTTTTAAGGGAAAGGGCATTTCTATTGGTGGAAGTCGAGCTAAATCAACATCTAAAATGGATAGAGGAAGAAAGGGTCAAACAATTGGCTCTTTCTTCGTGCCAAGGACTAGTCCAGGTGCTCAACCTACTATTAAAAGTGTGTTACAAAGTAAGGAGGCAAAAGAGAGGTGTGATCTTGCTGTTTCTAAATGGATGCTTGATGCTTGTATTCCCTTTAATGCTGTGAATTCCAAGTATTATCAACCTATGCTTGATGCAGTAACAGGTTATGGTGGTGGTTATAAAGGCCCTAACTTTCATGACATTCGTGGTTATTTGTTGAACAAGAATGTCGAAGAAGTCAAAAATTTTGTTCATAGTTTTAAAACCACATGGAAGGAGACTGGTTGCACCATCATGGCTGATGGCTGGACAGATCAATGTAGGAGAACTCTCATTAATTTCTTGGCCTATTGTCCTAGAGGAACAGTGTTTCTAAAGTCAGTTGATGCTTCTGATGCTTCAAAGACAGCTGATATGTTATCTAAATTATTTAAAGAGATGGTGTTACTTGTTGGTGTAGAAAATGTGGTGCACATAGTAACTGACAATGCTGCAAATTATGTTGCTGCGGGGAGGTTATTGGAGCAAGAGTTTCCCACAATATCTTGGTCACCATGTGCCGCTCATTGCTTGAACTTGATGTTGCAGGACATTGGAAAGTTGGATGAGGTAAATGATGTTGTGTCCCATGCTTCAAAGATCACAAAATACATATACAATCATTGTTTTCCTTTGCATTTAATGAGGAAACATACTGGTGGAAGGGAAATACTGAGACCTGCTCCTACACGCTTTGCAACCAATTTTATTGCATTGCAAAGTATTTTGGCACAAAAGGATGCTTTGCGAGCAATGGTTACATCAAGAGAATGGACTGGGTCGGCATATGCCAAGGAAAGTAAGGGAAAAAAATTTGTTGATAGTGTGTTGGATTCTAGGTTTTGGAAAGAATGTGCTATTATTGTCCAACTAACAGAGCCTCTTGTTCGAGTGCTACGGATTGTTGATAGTGATGATAGACCTTCAATGGGCTATTTGTACATGGCTATGCATACAGCTAGGGAGGAACTATTAAGAAGATTTAGAAAAAAGCAGAAAAGAGTAGATGTTTACTTGAAAATCATTGATTCTCGCTGGGATAGACAGCTTCACAAAAATCTGCATGCCGCTGGTTATTGGTTGAATCCGAGTAACCAATATAACACTGTTGAAATGGATAAGCACAGACAGACTATCTCAGGGCTCTTGGATGTGATTGAGAGTTATGCTTATGGAAATCCCACTTTAAGAAGTAAGTTGACAAATGAGATGAAGCTGTTCAGAAATGCAGAGGGAGACTTTGGGCGGGTGACTGCTATTAGTGATCGACATACGATGCTTCCTGGTATTTAGAATCTTTTGAATTTTGACTAATTCAATTCAAGTAGTTTGTTTAGTTTATTTTAAATGTTATAATTTTATTGTGATGCATCAAATGTAGATGAATGGTGGTTGTGTTATGGAAGTAGTGCACAAAATTTACAAAAATTAGCCATTCGCGTCTTAAGCCAAACATGCAGTTCTTCGGGTTGTGAACGGAATTGGAGTGCATTTGAACACATTCATTCAAAGAAAAGAAATAGGTTGGAGCATCAAAGGCTTAATGACCTTGTTTATGTTCATTACAACTTAAGATTACAACAAAGGTATGAAATCTATGTTAGAATCTTTATTAAATTTCATTGATTGCATATTTCATACATTTTCATCAAGTAAATAACGATATATAGGAATTACTTGAGGGGGAGAAATTATGATCCTATTGACTTTGAAGATTTCACAAGTAATGCCTCGTGGATTTTAGAGGATGAGCCTCCAAGTTTAACTATAGATGAAGTAGAAAGTTTTCGTGGTGAATTAGCTGCATGTAATATCCAACCAAACCTCAACACTGGTATGTTTCATTCTTCTTGTATTGTCTTTATCACTAAAAGTATATATCTACAATCATTATTTGATACATCAATAAATAATTCCTCTTTTGGATATAATGTAGATGAAATTTTGAACTTTGAATTGGATGACGACGATGATGATCTTGAAAATGAAGAGGGTAATGGGAGTGGAGGTTTTGGGAATGCAACTACTGTTGAAAATATCAATCACGCTGGAGCTGAGAATCCCGAGTTTGGCCTGGATTGGAGTTCATGGAGTAGGAGTACTTGTTGGGAAAATGATAATGAGTAGAGAATGTACTTTGTGTAACTTTTATCGAGTATTTGAGGAGTTGTATTTTTATTTTGCATGGCCATTGTGATATTGTGTTTGAGATTTGAAACTTTTATTTACTTATCATTTGGATTATGTGTTTTTATGCAAACTTTTAGCTTCAGTTGGGATTATGGTTTGGACTAGGAATGATTTTTCTGTTATGTACTTGGATTGGAGTTTTAAAGTTCAACTTTGATATTTGACACAGGTATTTTTTTTACTTAACTTCATTAATTTTATGACAAATTATATGTATTTTAGACATATTTTATATTTTTTAGCTAAATTATTATGTTTTATAATTATTATTTATATATTTTTATTTTTTTATTATATGGCCGGTCCGACCAGTGAACCACCGGTTGAACCAGTGAACCATTGACCCAGTCCTCTAGCCGGTTCGATGACCGGTCCGGTTCTGATAACATTGCTTTTGAGTGGGATGTGAACTCTTTTTTGTTTGTGGCACACAGATCTTCCTGGGTTTTGGAGAAGGTTGGGAATGCTCAGGTAAGATTGGAGGTCTTGGGTAAGGTTGTCACTGTGAGTTGGGTTATTTGAAAAGTTTGGAATCAAAAAGTCTTTTGTGACAAAGAGGTTAACGTTACTGCGGCGGCTATTCGTGCTCAATGTCTGTGGAGTGACCAGTTTAAGATTTTTACTGCTCATCAGTCCAATTCTGCTTCTTCTGTGACTTCGGTGGTACAACCCCTACCCCTATGTATGATTATCTCCTCTGCTGTGATGGCTCATTTGATCCTAAACCTGATTCGGCTGCATGTGGCCTGCTTAAGGATGATGGTTCTTTTGTTTTTGATGCTATAAAGTCTCTTCCTGTTGTGTCCCTTTTGGTTTCTGAAGCTGAGGCAGCGCGTTATGCCCAACAAGTTGCTGATGCTCTTTTGCTCTCAAATGTCACAAATATGAATGCTTGTCTTTCTATTATTAAACTAAGTTCCACGGAAGATGTTTTCCCGTGAAAAATTAGAGTTATCAAAGAAGATATTAGATCTTTGACTAGATTATACAGTTTTAACTTCTTACATAAGCCTAAGGCTTGTAATAGGGCTGCTCATTGGGTGACAGCTGCTAAACTAACTAATTTTTTTCAATTAAATTAGTTAGATTCTTTTTTCTGAATTTAAAATTTCTCTTTTGTCTGATTATAATTTTAAATTTTATATTTAATATATTTATGCATGGTTGTTGCTGCACAAAAAAAGTACAAGTGAAGCGCCGCACGTAAAAGTGAAAGTGCAGTGTGGATGTGGGCTGGATTGATGGTGGTGATTGAGGAAGTAACATGGGTTTGGGCCAAACCAATAAAAATAAAAATAAAAATAGAAGAGACAGGATAGTCCTTTTCTTACTTTGTTAAGGAAGTCGTATGTTTAGACATCACCTTCTAACATTTAATGTTGTCAGGTGAATCAAATGGACAGGCGGCACACGGCGGATACTTCTTTCATCTTTGGGCTGCGGTTTTGGTTGGGTAGGTGGTGCCTAATTATGATTTGGTCCATCTCCACTAGATTTACGTTCTTTTTAAAATGTCGGGAGGATGTTGAAAGGCTTGAAAGTCTTTTTTTTTGTGTGATGAATTGTTGGTATATGAATTTTAATAATGTAATGTAGTTGGATTTTCGTGTTAATTCGAATGAATTACTCTTTTTATGTTGACTTGTGAAGTAAATCGTATGTTTTATTCTAGAAGAAAATGTCAAGAACTTTATTGAATCAATGTGAGTGACTATTTCAAGCTTACATAATAATCAAGAGTTGTACTTGTAGGCATATGATTAGGATAATTCAAAACAAAAAAAAGAAAAAATGGGGCTTTCCTTGATATTTAGGATAATTTAAATAAGACCGATACCATAAATCTCAGGTATTTAAAGTTTGTTTCACTATCAATAAAAATAGTTATTGATTAACACAATTTAAAGTGTGAGAGCTTGGAATGTTCCAAGCAAAGTACAATAGAAAATAAGGATATACCACGTGTAACACTTAAAAACACCAACTACAAATTGTTAGCAAACCCTACAAATGTACATTTGTCAATGAACTAATCTCAACTCGCACATTTAAAGATTATTTGAATCTCAATTTATATTCTTAAAGTTTAAAAATATTAATTTACACCCTAAAAGACAAATTTGTATCAAGGTGCACTAACGATTATCTGTCATTCATTTTGTTGTTAAAAAAGTTGGGAATAATTACAAATTACACCTTTATAGTTTAAATATTTTCACATTCATGATTAAAAAAGAATTTCATCTATTAATACAATACTCATTAAATACCTTTCAATTGTGTCATGTTGTGTTATTTTGTGTCATGTTGTATTATTTCCGTGTTGTGTTCGGGTTGATAAAAAAATATTTTTAACACAATATTTTCGTGTCGAGTTAATTACGTTGGGTTGTATATTTCACATTTATGATAATTTATATAATACTATTTAATATTTTTTAAAAATTATAAAAATACGTATTTTGTTGCCTACAATACTCATTAAATTACAAAAAATAGCTATTTAACAAGTATTGTAAACAAAAAATAGGTATTTATAATTTTTTTAAATTTCAAAATTTTTTTTTATTGACTCGAACATAACACGAAAATATTATAACACGATACAATTGATAGCTATTTAACAAGCATTAATGCAAGAAATTCTTTTTGGATCATAAATATGAAATATTCAAACTTTAAGAGTGTAATTTATAATTAGTCCATTTTTTTACGGCAAAGTGGATGACAATTAATCTCTGATGCACGTTGATACAAATTTATGTCTTTTAGGGTGTAAATTGATATTTTTAAATTTTGACGGACAAATTGAAGTTCAAGTGATCTTTTAGAGTGTAAATTGAAATTAACCCTTTGTTCATTGTGATAATTTATAATTTGATGGTGGTACCACACATCGACAATTACTGCACTGCATTTAAAACTCATTATTTTTTTTTTTACTATTTTTCATCCATTTATAATATTAAATAAAAAATTAAAAAAAATTGTTGAGTAATGAAAATAATTTGAAAATAATTATAAGTGACCCATGATAGTGTAAGATTGGAAAAAACTTTTGATTTTTAATTAAAAATTCGTACTTCTAAAAAATTTGAAGTAGAGAGGGAACGCCTCCGAAGCTGTCTCCCCACTAAATTGCTTGGTATATGTAAATTAGATGCCAACAACAATCACACCAACCTGCACAAAACAAGGCCTCTGGCAATTGATGTCTGAGTTAATTTGAAGCAGGTTTCATAACTAGGTCACCTCCAATTCCAGTTCCAAGATATGGATCCTATGCCCATACAAAACATAAGAATTCTTGACTATATGAACAGCTGCAATGCACAAAATTCAGAATCATTGAGAAGATCTGAAATTATGCAAGAGTGTGTATGTAAGTGAGAGAGAAATATCGTCGAAGCAAGAAAAACAAACAGCAACTATGAGACAGGTTAGTTAAATTTGAAACTGGGTAATATGTTTCACCTGCAACACAATCATCACTCTTTATCAATGTTTTCAGTGCATCTAATTACAAGCATTGCGAAATTAGCGCAAAATACAGATCCGCGTCTAATAATTGAGAAGAGCAGAAATTAGTTTATATGCAAGAGTGTGTATGTGTGTGCACGCGCAAGCATGCATGTGAGACAGAAAGATCATCGAAACAAGAAAAGCAAACAACAATTATTAGAAAGGGCAGTTAAATTTGAAACTGGGTAATTCTGTTTCACCTTCAACACAATCATTACTCTTTATCCATGTTTTCAGTGCATCTAATTACAAACATTGTGAAATTCAACACCATAAATTACTTATGGCTCAGTGGCCAGTGTAAAGAGAAGAAGATACAAATCAATACTCACAAAAACAACACCACAATGAAATCATAAGACACACAGCAACATAAGCAACACAAGACAAGCAATTTAGTGAAGAAAAAAACGTAGATAGAAATACATGAGTGAAAACTATTCTTCTATTAACCAAGTCACCTCAGTTCAAACCCTGCGCCTTTTTCTTACTTTGCTTTGTTGTGGGGAATGATACATGGATGAATCCAAACCTTTTCCTTTGTGCCAAGTGTTCCTTGTCAACATTTTCATCCCTCATGGTTTTTGGAGGATTTAATATAAGGCCGCTTTGCTCACGCAGCATTTGACTTAGAGACACTCCTCGTCTTTCTGTGTGGTCTTCAATATGCCTTCCCACGACGATATCATCTCGTAGAATTAGCTTTCTGCTCAGTATATCCCCAATTGAAAACGTTGACCTAAAAACAGGCATTGATTTATCTTTGATTAGGTCGCATTCATCCCCTTGAGGTGCCTGAGAACCTCGATGGCCATGAGAAGAATGGGAATTCCTGAACTTAAACTTGGCAGGGCTATACCCTGAATGCCTTGTTTCAACATGTTCTGATCCCCTTCTGCAAAAACCTTCTTCTGGAATAAGGTTCCTTCTGTTTGTACCTCCTACATTATCCAGAGCCTCTTCCAAGGACTTTTTGCTGTGTTTAATTTCTTCATTTGTTGCCTCCAACTTATTTAGAATATCCTTTTTCGATAGATTTGCTCCATTGATATGGTGCAAGGCATTGTCATTGGCATCTACAACTTTCCAGTTAGATAGCTCTTCAGCTTTCTGAGCTTTCTGGGTTAGGACTGAGTACTCTTCAATCGAAAGAGTAATTCCATCAGGCTTTTGCAGGAAAACTTCTGATGGGCTCTTGCCATTTGATAGAGCCTTCCTTTCAGCAAGAGCAACTGCTTCCACCGCTCTAGCTGCCTCATCCATTTTTTTGGCTGCAATTAGCCTCATTTCGACCATATGAATGCTTGTCTTTGTTCGTTCCATCTCTGCCATTGCTTTCATGACCTCATATCTTGCAGCTTCTGTCATATTTTTTATCTGCTCAGCCTCAAAATTCAATTGTTGGAGCTGCGTCGAAATATTCGCGGAATTCTCAGGACCACATGTAGGTTCTGCATTGTTGGCTTTATATGGTGTGACTGTTGCTCTATTATGATTCTCCTCAAGGGGCAGCACTTCTACAGAGTTTTGCATTTGCTTCTCACTGCTTACTTCTGTCACAATCTTCTCTTTTCTCATTTTCTTATTGAGCGACTCAACAGAAGCTCTAATTACAGCAAGATCAATTGTGGTTTTATTGAGATTTGATTTTGCTTGGTTCAACTCCATCAATATTAAACCGGGGGATGGAGCAGGGCACAAGCTCCTACTATCCACAGACTTATCATTCGGAGTAGACATTGGACTACCTAAACTTAGGTCAGGGCTCGCAATGAGTGCAGATACTTCTTTCATCCAATTCATTTTTAAGCCCTCTACAAATTTCTTTGCTTCTTCCAGTTCCTTTAAGACATCAAGTGTTTCCTGTTCTTTCACAATTAGATCCTTTTCCAACTGTGCTGCTTGCTCCTCCAGCTTGTCACTGTCAAACTCTCCAGAAGCATGCTGCTGATAATTAAAAAACTACTCGTAAATTAAACAGAAATTACAAGAAAATAGATGATAGAACGTGCCCATACTTCACAATCAATACATTACTATAATAGTTGTACAATCAACTATCAGTTGTGGTATGAATGAATGACAGACATGCAAGGTCTTCTAGAAAACCCCTTAAAATCATTTCTCTGATGACATAGCCCAGGGCAGGGACAGAGAGTAGCATCTATCATTTTTCAATTTGCCCTCCATATTTGCTTGGAGAACATGAAACCTTCTAAGCGATTGGTAGCTACAAATAGAGAAGAAGTAGAAGAAAAATATATAGCTGTGACATTATTGAGATTACACAGAAGGTCCCGCTTTTAAATTTCTAAACCAAATTCGAGCAAATACAAGAAATATAAATTGAAGGTCCCTACTGTCATTACAGTTTAAGCCGCCACGTCTTATACAAATGCAAAATGAACTGCATCTATATAATAAAAAGTTTAGACAAGTCAATTTGAATTGAGTTGTTTTATGAAACTGTCAAGCTACCCCTCTCATGCAAAATAGAAATATAAGTTCACTTATTTAGAAGGGGTGATAGCTTTGGTGCTCAATGTACCAAATTTACTACCATAGTAGCTTCATGTAACCTTGTTCGGTTGTTCCATCCAAAGTACACATAGGTAAATGTGCTTCTTATCCTTATTTAAACATCTATTCCAAGGTAGTATACATCAAAATGTTAAATAGGCTGAACCCATAAGATTTATTGTAACAAATGACTCACATCACATGTACCCCCTCTTGCTCTATGTTGCGTATTTAGAGAAGTATTATAAAATGTCGTTTTATTCAAAACCCGACATTCTTTCTCTCCCACTTCACACCTTGAAACTTCTTCACACCTTGAAACTCCTTATAGAGAAAAACGCGCATTCACACATTCTTAACCCGAAATAACCGGGAAGAAAAAAGGTTCCTTTTTTTTCAGGGAACTCCCGGGAACAGTGAGACGAGGTGGGGCCTGTAGAACCTTAAAATTCTAATATCGTCTTATATTATCAACTCATCTAAAAGCTAACTTATGTTAATATAAATAGTTTAACAAAAAAAAAATGGGAAAAAAAACAAAATAATCCCAAACAAAAACAATGAGCATACTCCATACATATTCTTAGTGAATTGGCTGAAAGACCCAGAAGTCTAGTCTAGAGGGGTTTAAAGAAATCCAAAGACCAACACAATACAAATTCAAAGAATCCAGACATTGCACTTAAAAATGAAGGTATGTAGAAGCTAACACACAGTGTTCAAGTGCAACCAAGACATTAAAATTGAATTAAGGTGGCGAGTTGCAGGTTCGAACATCGTCATTTGAATTAAGGTGACAAAAAATATATAAAGAGAAAACTCACATCAGCAGCTAGTCGGAGCAGGTGAAGGGGGATCCAGGGACCGCTGCCACCAAAACGGGTCACAGCCTCCTTAACCGACTCGAATGGCGGAGACGTGTCGATTTCCACCCTCGGGTTAATCTTCCTCGTCTCTTCAAAAACTTCAGTGGTAGTTTCGGCTTGGGGCACAGCTGATTCTGAGGTTTCCGCCATTTTTCAAGTTTCCAAAAGCTTCGGAGAATGGAATGGCATGAAATTCAGGCTCCGAAATTTGAGCTCTTCTTGAAGACGAACTGACAAATTGCTTTACTCACTATGAAGAAGATATAAAGGGGATGTGATGATGGTAATGATGGTTTGGTTTGTTAGGAGGGACCATGCAAAAAAAATTGCAGTGTGTACAGATACACAGCACTTTCACTTCAGAGAGAGAGAGAGAGAGCAATCACTGAGCAGTGTGTAAAGAGAGACGAGGGAAAGAGAGAAGATGGAAAAAGAGCAGAGTAGTGTGGGGTGTCTTCTTTTTCTTTTGTGAATGCTTATTTCCAAATTTTGGGCTATCTTTTTATAGTGATGCTCTGTTTCATCTTTCCATTTTGAGTAATTATACTTGCCACCCTTAAAGTATTATACAATTCTCAATTTAGTCTTTAAATGTTTTTAAGGTATTTCTTTTCTTTTTTTTTTTTTTTAAAAAAGACAAGCAATTGGTGCGGTCACATTGGACCTACTTGATATAAAGTAAACTCCGGATACCTTCATCATTCGCCAACCACAAAATAACTAATTATAAATTCATTTCACACTCTTCAACCATTTCTGCATGTAAATAAAAAGTTAGAGCGATAAATTGATACAAAAAATAATAACTAAGGATGGACTTATACTTTGAAGATCAATAATCTAAATTAACCTTTTTTGTGGGTTACGTGAAAAAGTTCAAGCAATAGATAAAGATGTTTAAACTTGACATTATTCTTTTATCTTTTCACCTGACAATTTTACGGTGTCTAATTTTTCCCTGGGTTGAATTGAGAACTTTCCATTCACATTGGGAAACCTCAAAAAGAACAAGAAATTGGGTTTTTTAATTGCGGGGGTGGGGCGGAGGTTGCTTTTGGATTCATGCTCTCTCCGAAATATCATGTCAATATTGATCATATAGTATCACTAATTAATAATAAATTATTAAATGAACAAAGTGAATATATTTTAATAATTATTAACTTAGATGAGATTTATTTAATTATTTTTTTATATGCTATTAATTAATAATATCATGCGTTAATATTATCGTAATATAATAAATATTTTTTGGTCTTTAGAAGACGGTAGGAGAGAAATGAGAATGATGCTTTACTGCCTATACTATACGTGTGCAGAAGCACACCTCGTAGCTTTGACCAGTGAAAAGCAGAAAGACATCAAGAGCAGTGCACATGAAAATTCACTTTTTCACTTTGAGCAAACATTATTAGGGACACTCAATTACTTTTCCGGACCATTATGAAAGAAACAATTAATAGACGGGCCGGCACCCTTTTTTCCCGTGATTGCCGGACTAATCCAACTCGCCTTAACTACAATCCCTAATCTCCGGAGTAAAATGGGTTTCTTTTGTATGTTGTGTCTTGTTGCCCTTTCCAATAGGTAAAGTTGAGCCACTACCCTTGATCTTTGTATCCCATGTTTGACTCAAGATTTGAGATGTGTATGGTATATGAATTTCATAATATATTTATATAATATAATATAATATAATTTAAATCTCAAAAAATAAATAAACTAATTTTTATTTTTAGTGGTTGAGATATTTTTAAATTTTACTTTAAAATTAATTCGACAACTAATATTAATATCCCAAATGTAATATAGAAAATAAAGTTCTAAGGGTGTTTGTGATGACTTTTTAAAACTACTTATCATTGTCATTGCCCTATCACTACCGCGGTCACCCATGATTGTCACTACCACCATTGTCACCCAAAATCCACCACCACCATCCCTATTGTCACTCACGGTTATCACCACCACCACGGTGATCGTTACCCACCACAATTATTATCGTCATTGTCACCCACTATTATTACAACCGGTACTTAAATTTTATTTTTATCTCCTCTATGTTTGGGATTTGATTTTTATTTTGATTGTAAATACGAATATGTTTATTGTTGACAAATTTCATGTATATGAGTTTCAACAAAATCGAGCGCCGGGGGGGGGGGGGGGTTAGTCAACTTCATGACAAATATTTGGTGATCAATCAGTGAGTCTAATAAGTATTTATGTTGTTTGCATGAGATTAGACAAGGACTAAGATACATTGTTTAATCTCATGTACAAAACCAAAGACGTTGTGTTTGAAAGAGTTTCATAAATATAATCCAATCCCTCCCATAAAAATTATCCAAACAACTCCTTCAGACGTAGGATCTTCATTTTAAGTCGAGTAAGGAAAGGAAACCGGCCTGGGGGCCCATATTTTTGGGCCAAAGCCAGTGGAAACCGGCCCTATCAGGGTTTGACCAATGACTGTAAACTAAGCGAAAAATGTTCTTCATGAAATGGTTTCTTCAGGTCGTTCAGCTAGCCCGTTGGCTGCTCAACCCTAAAATTTCAATCTTACACCCTACATTACCTGACTAATGGGCTACCCATTACCCTCCACGTGGTGGGCTGGGTTGCCTTTATCCTAGTGGGTTATCAAGCAATCCGGCCGCCCACTGGGCCATAAACCTTTTTTTCCAGACCTTTTGTTTTGCCATTGGTTGTAGCACATTGTAAGCCATTGTAATATGGGAAAATTATATCAACATCCCCCAAGGTTTGTGACTTAGTTGTACTTATATCCTGAGATTTGTCACTTTTGATATTTAAAATATTACACACAGACTCCCTAAAATTTGTATACAACCTTTAGTGTCACGCCCCATCCCGGTCTCCCAAGGATAAGACGCGACTAGGTTTTTGATACACCTGTACTAATTGTTTGTTTCCAAGGTTATAGACAGATACAAAACTCACACCCACTTAGCATACATCACAAAGTATGCTTGCAAAGTCTGTTTAAAAATATATATATACTAGTTAACCTGCTATAATAATATCTAATTTAACATAATATACAACCCCATTAATAATTATACAGTCCCCCAACCAGTATCATTTGCTCATTTAAAACTAAAAACATAATGAACATAATACCATACTGAGATTGTACAAAGCTCAACCAATTTGACAGTGGACTGATCTGTGCCTCTCTTCCTTATACCTGAAAAGGAGAAACTGTAGGGGTGTGAGCTGAAACACGCGCTCAGTGAGTATACATGCCATATATGAAATGAAAACGATAATAATACACAGAAATAAGTAAATACTATGTAAATACACGTATCAAACAACAACATCAATTCAATTCCAAGAATTCACAAACCATAACACATCCATACTACCCCTCATCGGGTAATCGATCCCACATGGATCCGTGTCTCCCGAACCTCCCAGGAACACCATAGTGCTAGCACACCACTGTACAGCCAGTGATCAGGCATCGACGCCCCTGTCTCAAACAGTGCGCCACATTCCACAATACACAATTCACAATACAAAACATCATCCAATCACATAAGTACATAACACATAATCCTAGAGAAGTTCTATTAAATTCTATCATCTACCATTATCTTATAATAGCATTTTCAAAGCATATATAGATATACACCCACCTCAAGTGTATAGAGCTACGACGAGCCTCCGGACCTACCGGTGAACTCCTTCGGTGTTTCCATATCTGTTTCAATACCAATCGTTCCACCTGTTCCACCTCACACATTTGTATTTACAATATCAATATATTTATCACATTGAATAATTGATCGCACTAATGCATGCAAGATGATTCAACCCAAAGTACCTCGATAATCCCAATTACGGTACTGTTTACTCACCTACTTATACATTAAATTGAGAGATCATATTACCTCCCCAAATCTTCAAAATCACTCACATTAATCACCATTAGGATTAAGCAAGTCAAACACATTGACCAGGAGTCCATTTCCACATGTTTCGACCCCAAATTCTAAAAATCTCACATTCGGCATTTCACACATTTCGCACCGGATATCATTTCTATTTGCATTCGAAAGTCACATTATTACATCTAGCATCATTTAAAAATGCAGCATGCAAAATTTGGGGTCATTTGGATTTAAATTCACACATGTAATAATAATATTTAGAAATTAGGGTTTCGGCGTTACCGATACCCAATTCCAATTTCTATCGCACTTTTATTTAAAACCGTCACACTTATTATCACACATACATTTAATCATGCAATACCACCCTTTAATTGAACCCCTAAACTCCCAATCTCACTTCCAAAATCTTAATCTCAAACTAATCACCTAAAGCATCTCAATAATTATTTTTCACATTTAGTTAAATACCCATGTAAATTCCTTTCTTAATAGCCTTTAATTATATTTAATACACTTAATTAACTTACAAAAATTTGCTTTGAAATTGAAATTAAACAGCCCATATATATACACACCCACTTAAAATTAATTACATACACACACACTAAAATAAACACACACACCCTTACCTTCTTCTTGTTTTCTTCCTCTTTTTCTCCCCACCTTCTCTTACCTTCTCTTCCTCCTTGCTCACGGCACCAATGGCATACCCATTTTTTTGTTTTGTTTTCCTTGTTTACTCTCCCTCACTCTCTCGGTTCAAGCAAAGGAAGAACACACACACACACACACACACACTAACTTAGGCTTTAAACACATCAACTTTACTATACTTCAAAGGACACACACACACACTTCTACACCTAGTCAAACACACACACACACATGGCACACTCACACTCACATACATATTATTTTAAAACAAATACCACCATATGTTTGACACATATAAAGATATTTTTATGAAATTTTAGTAATCCTACTTACCTCCCCAAAAATTCTTAAATGATTCTAAAATTAACTCAATATCATTTCTATACACAAAATGCTATCTAATAATTAATTTCACATAATTGTAATTAATCCACATAATTATGTTAATATGTATGTAATGCATGATCGGGTTTCACATTTAGATTCCTGCTGTCAATATCCATTAGTATATCCGTTAGTAAATTATACCTAGACCCCTTAAAATTTATAGACGTGTAGTACTTATACCTCTCAAGTTTAAAATATTACACTTAAACTCCTTATTAATTACAAAACTAACAAAATATATTAAACGACAAAATAATATGCAAATGAGTGTTGAATTGAGTTATTTGATATATTTATATTTGATGATGCACAAAATAGACTTATACAAGATTAACAGTCGAATATGTGATAAAATGTAATTAATGTATAATAAATAAAACAATCAATGACAATAATGTTAAATATTGAGTCAACACACAGATATATAGTGGTTCGGTCCGGATGACCTATTCTATTTTAGAAAACGACAACGGTGGGCGGATAGCCTTTATTGATGAATAAGGTAAGAGAGAGAGTTCTTGGAGAGATGTGCTCTGGGAGAGGTATAATAATTAGGAGAGAGAGAAAGTGTGTAGTGAGGTGTAATGAGGTTTAGAGAGATAGATGTTCTCTCATGTAGAGAAAACATACAATTTATAGACACTAATTTTCGAGGAGGATAGTTACAAAAGGTAAGTACAATTAAATGTAGTCTTAATATTTGAAAGTGAGTATCCCGATGATTATATCCCCACGTGCTCTAATTATTCTTGGACTCTTTGGACCTTGGGTCGGGTTGGATTTACGAATTGGACTTGACCTTTCTTTTAATTGATTTAAGCTTATTTAATTTATTGGGCCTGACCCCGTTAGATTTGGGCTCATCAATACTTAATTGCATACAGTTCGATTCATTTGCATCCAAGTCAAGTCAAGGGACTGAGTCTTCACTGTATCAATGTAATAAACACCAGCAGGATTTTATTGATGAACATTATGTAGTCTTCACTTTCAGAGCTAAAGAAATTAACTGCCCCTGTTTGTAGATGGGTCGTCTATTTATGCTCTAAGGACAATTCCCTTTTTTTCTTTTTTTCTTTTTTAAGACAATTCTTAAATGCTACCAAACTATGGTGAGCTATTTAATTAAGAACTTACTGGAGTTTGTGCATTCATTGCTCTCCTATGCATACCATTGCACCCAACATTGATAGTTAAACTTAAAACCAAAGGAAGTCATATTACATAGATATATTTGTACCTGCTAAAATGATGGTGAAAGCAACGACAAAACAACACCTATGTATAGTTGGCCCAAACAACTTGTACAAGGTTTTGCTTACATTTACCTTTGATTAGATGTTTGTGGGTTAGACTATGATACTTACATAAGTAAATAAGGATCGGTTATTATTCATTTGGAGACACTTTACGACTACAAAAGGACCATCTATAACTTATTGGTTCATGTTATAACTAAAAGAAAAAGTTAAGATCGATTTTAAACAGTCTTTTTTTTTTTATTGTAATCACATCACCGTAATTCCAAATAATTTTTTTTTTTAATCAGAACCTCACCAGATTGAGATACAACTCAACTTCTTATTAATATTAACTTCATAATAAAATATCCAAAATATTTTTTTCTCTCGATATCGTAATCTTATTTATGTAAACAAAA
This sequence comes from Ilex asprella, assembly GCA_023539305.1. NCBI lineage: Eukaryota > Viridiplantae > Streptophyta > Magnoliopsida > Aquifoliales > Aquifoliaceae > Ilex > Ilex asprella. The sequence continues at coordinate 4,900,405 of CM042185.1, forward strand.
AACAAAAAAAACAGAAGCAAAGCGGAACTGAAAGCCATGGTGAGGAACTTAGAAGGTGGAGTGGTTTGAGGAAGCTTGCATGTGTATTTCATTGGTTTTCGACCGTTAAATCCGCAGCAAGACACGGTCGCTGGATTCGTTCTTACTCAAAACTTTCTCGACGCATTGGGTTTGTGTGCATAGCTTGTAATAAACAATACTTTGAATTGTTTAATGATATGACAAACAATGCCATGGCCTGTAGTGATCACTGATCAGTACCAGGTCTGCATTCTGCAATAATTGAGCCCCGCTGTGTGGGCATAATGGATCATCACAGTATGTTAGGCTTATCTATCGTGTTTAACGAAACAAATTCACGTTGGATCTTAACAAATTCGTATTAAAAAATATTCTACTCATATTAAATTTATTTATTAATTCGTATCTAACAAGTTATGTTATATTGTGTTTGTGTCGTGTATGAATTATGTATAGTCGATATATAAACGAATCATGTCGTGTATTTTTTTTTATTGATTTCATTCATTTTCCATCATTTATTAATTATATCGTGTCGGACTCACTTATTTACAGGACAAGTGAATTAAGGAAGACCTAAATTCGTTTATTTTGTATCGTATTTGTATCATATGAACGAGTCGTGTCATATTTTGACATTCCTATAATATGCCTTTTAGCTTAGAATGTAGAGGGAAAAAAGAAGAAGAATTTTTTTTACACTGCATTTCTTATAGTCATGGAACATCTTGGGACAAATCTAAAGTAATGGCAAGTATTCATCCGCATTAGTAGGTCTCTCAATTGTGTCGGATGAAACGGATTTTTGTCGGGTTTTAACGTGTTTGTGTTAAAAAATACTTTATTTGTACCCGATTCGTTTATTAATTCATGCCTAACAAATCATATCATTTCGAATTCGTATTGTGTATGAATCATATATAACTAATACATAAAATAATCACTTTATATATATTTTTTAATTGATTTCACATATACCTGATTCATTTATTAATCGTGTCACATAAAAAAGATCTAAATTCTCTAATTTTATGTCATGTTAATAGATTGTGTCATATTTTGAGAGTCGTATGCATAATACAACCATTTTTTGTGGTGTTGTTTTTTGTTTGCTTTATTTCAGTATAGAGAGAGACAATAACATCTCTCTAAATCATCATGTCATGTGAAATTCCTGCAGCATCGAACTCAAACTTATGGCTAAAACATTTGTTTGTCCATGTCTATCAGAGCTCTCTGTACTGCTACATTAAAAAAGGTATAGGCATTTATTTATCCATCTTCTGAACAGTTGCAGAGAAATTCAGAGGTATAAATTAGTGGACCCCTGGAGACTTGCACAGCTAGAGCTGAGGAATTGGTGAGGAGTAGTTGGTCGCTGGACAGTTGATGCTCTCATATCCACAAGGGTATATACTTCACCCCACCATGTATTAACGCATTGGTCTGTCCAAAACTGTTAAAAGTTTAATGTGATTGAAAGCCATTTATCGCTCCATATTTTAAGTTTGAGTCTTGTATGAGGTATTTAATTTAGGGTTAATTGCAAATTTAACTTTGAAAGATTTTTTAAATTTTATTTTGTACTCTTAAAAATTAAAAATTTAATTTATACCCTAAAAATATAAAACTGTAAAAATGTGCACATGAATCTAACAACAATCCAATTTGTAGTCTAAAATTAAATGGATAAATTACACTTAAACCCTCACATTTTTGTTACTTAATTGTTTGAAACTCCTCACATTTAAAATATTAAACTTACACCCCCAATAATTCAAATATGATTTAAATTGTTCCCCCAATTAGACATCTAAATAATTCTGTTACATTAGATATAAAAAACATTATATAATACCAGTACTCCTGAACATCGTATAATACTTGCATTGTATTTACATTCAAAAGGTAAACTCGATTTTTAACTTTAGAGTACAATCAACCCACAAAATAAAGGGCGGTATGAAAATTATGTTATTTATTAGGATGATATCATGTTTTTAATCGGTTTCATTAACTAATGTCATAAGGTGTAGGTGTAATATTCTAAATGTGAGGAGACACAGTAATTAAGTAACAAACTTGAGAGGGTCTAGGTGTAATTTACTGATTTAATTTACACGACAAACTAACAACAATAAACTTTAGGTGCACATTAATATAGATTTATATCTTTTAGGGTGTAAATTAATATTTTTGATATTTGAGGGTATAAATTGAGATTCAAACAATCTTTCAAAATGTGACGTATAATTAACCCTTTAATTTAGATTTTTTTTATCTGATTTTAATTTAGATTAAACTTTTTGAGATCTCTTCAATGAAACCCACAAATTTAAGGACCTAGCTCCTATGCTGTTAGTGAGAAACAACAGTACCTGTAGAGCTACTAGTCTCGATTTGAGCTCTACTTAAGTTATTAGTCTTGATTAAAATTTATTTCGAATCGATTAAAATTTATATTTTTTTTATTTATTAAAATTCGATTAAAATTAATTAAAATTATTTTTTTCGTATTAAAATTTGAGTTAATTAAAATTTATATTTTTTAATGTATAAAAAATTGAATCGATTAAGATTTGATTTGAGCTTGGAAAATTTTTTTAATCGGCTCAAATTTTAATACGTAAAAGATATAATTTTTTATCGACTTAAATTTTATTATATAAAAAATAAATTTTTATTAATTCGAATAAAATTCAATCAGCTTGAATTTTAAAACGTACAAAATAAATAAAAAAAATTATACTAAATGAGTCACGGAAAAATAACAAGTGTTGTTTGTAGGTTGATTATTTTTTTAAAAAAAGCCGTTTTGGGTGAACAGCAGAGGAGTCAGGTCCCAAATTTAATGAGCCTGAATTGTTAAGTGGCAGAATAAACTCCATATGCTGTATTCAAGTTCATGCTTGCTTGTGGTGTCCCAACAATTGATTGATCGAATTCACCATCGTGCTGATGTGGACCAATGAGAGCCAAGGTGACCAAACCACATGGCATTATTATAAGGATGGTAGAATTGGGCAATCCTAACTAACCATGAAAACATCTTTTCATGAAGTCATGGACCACGCGCAGTTCTCATTTATTATAGTACCCTTACTCCATAGCTAAAACAAAAATCTTATTTAGATATAAAAATTTAACATAATTTATTGATCTAATGACGTGACTTTATTAGAACTATTGAATTAATACCAACTTTTAATATTTGATGAAACCCACAATCAATCTAAAAGTCATAGTGAATTAAGTCAGTAAATTACGTCCTAATAATATTACTCTAACTAAAATCACTCAAATTCTCAACTGTACTCTTCTTTATCAGCAACATAAATGACGATCGATATTGACCCACATCGATGTATTATTCATCATAATCTATTGAAAAGCGTGTAAATGTACCTTAATCGGGTCCCTAAATTTAATATGTGAAGCACATAGCTACCGGCTAGTCATACTGAATCTTAATTATATGGTCAATAGGTTTACTGTTAATTTAACGCATTTACCCACACTTGGATGATCTTCGAATTCCAATTCACACTATTAGCAATGTGCAATACTATGTAACTCAGATTTATAATTCAAATTTGTATCTGAAATAAGGTCAGTGTTTTAGGTTCTCCTGCAGTCACATCATTATGTCAGCAAATTAGGTCAGTGTTTTAGGTGCAAATAGTATTACTCATTTTCAAAACCAGTAAAAGTAGTCTATCATTGATGTTACATGTCATTTAATCTAAACATGGTTCAAGTAACATCTTGAGACAAATCCTGAAATCGATATGCAGCGTGCTTGCTCTGTGCTGCTATGTATATTTACTAACCCTAGAAAGTATGGAACTCTAAATAAACCACCTAATCTGCACAGCCCCCACCGAACTTAGCTATCTTTTCTTCTCATCTACTTCACCTTCAAATCATCAAAACCTCAAAGCAAGGTAAACCCAAAAACCAAAATATCACAGAAGAACCAAAATGCATAGTGGAAGCCATGATCTTCCCCAGAAATTCCTGCAAATTAAGCGGGAAGATAAGTTTTTTTCTAGGCTTTTGTCCAAGGAACACTCTAAGAATGAGTCATCTTTCAGAGTTTTGTACTATGGAGGAGCCTCTGGTGCTGTTCCATTCATGTGGGAGTCACAACCAGGTACACCTAAACACAGATTTTCCGATACCTCTCTCCCTCCTCTCACACCTCCACCTTCATATCAATCTTCTTCTAGTCCCCAAGTCAAGTCCATGAAAAAGCACACAAAACCCAAATATTTTCACACCATCTTTCATCGGCTGGCTTCGAGAAAAAACCATGTTTCTCCATCGTTTTCATCCTCTTCTATATCTTCGTCGTCTTCGTCATCGTATTCAGTACCATCAACACCAATGAACTCGTTTATTAATCGAGAAAAGTGTCTCCCTCGTTCAAAATCAACCGTTCATTTTGGGTACAACGAGGATGATGATGAGCTGCAGGTGCAGGCTCATGGATCACCTTCTTCAACTTTGTGCTTTGCTGGTAGGGATAGAAGTTCCAAGAAGTCTCGAGGACAATATGGAATGAAGAATGTGAAGAAGGCATTGTTGTCCATTGTAGGCCTTGGTGTGGCTTAAAAGTACCTCTATATTGTTCATTTCTTGTACATCATTTAGCAAGTTTATGGGTGTGGACTATGGAATACTGGCTTTTGGTTTTTCTAAAACTAAGTTTCGATGAACCATGGTATTCACTTTTTCAATATTCTTTGTTCTCATCATCATTAGAATGCCCTTATTCCACATAGTCCCGGTTAATCGCATACTGCAAGTCGTGTACTAAGTACAAACATAATTTTCGACATTATTTGCCCACATACCCACTCTCAAATTTCAATCATCAACAACTTTGTGGTTATTAACCCGAAACTTTTAGTATTGCATTATAATCATCATGTTTTTGATGATGAGATTTATGTATTGACATGTTAAATTTGGATTGCCTTTACATATTGGATCACAAATGGAGACAAATTCAGGCGATGATTTGATCAATTCTAGTTGATTCCACAATCAAACAGACATATATTCATGTGCACTCTAAACTTGAAGATGGGTTTATGGAACTTCAAGAAGGAATGTTAATTGCAGCACTTTTTCTATTGAGGTAGATACACATTTAAGCTTACCTCTTTAATTGAGTTCCAGCCTTATGGACATACTTAAACTCACGACATGTACATTGGCTTTCATGTCTATTTCCTAGTCCTCTTCTGACCAAATTTCGCACTATTCACATTCACATCATGACTATTAATTGCATCAATATTTTGGGGTGGGAAATTGTGCTGTGTCGAGTCATATATGTGTTGTGTTGTACTCTGTTGAATAATAATTAGGATAAATTACATTCATAAATCATGAATTTTGTCACTTAATCAGAAAGACCCCTCAAATATAAAATATTACATTGACATCCCTTAACGAAAACAGTCACCTAACAACTCTAACGGAAGTTATAAAATGACTGTTGTACCCTTTGATGTAAAGAAAATAAAGTCAATCTAACCCAAACCACATGTACCATACCCAAATCTAACCCGCCCTAACTCTACCCAACCTGATACCCATAAATATCTTCCCTCTTTATTTCACTTTGTTGTTCCCTTTGGTAAACCAATTCCCAGCAAACACCCCACCCGCCTGCCCAGTGCCCAAGAACAACAACAATCACCCGGACCATATAAACCTACATGGTCAAACTTTATCTCTTGCTAATACCATATATATACGTATAGAGAGCAAGAGAGTGAAAGAGAGAGTCCACTCGTTCTTTATGTTTTTTTTTTCTGTTTCACCCTTTTTTCTCAAATCCTTTGTGTTGGATTGACAGTGATGGTATTTATGGGGTTGTGATGGTGTTAATTTTTCACTTGTTTATTTGTTGAGTGCTACTATTTGTGATTGTTAATTTATAGATAAATCACAAATTAACAATCAATGGGTGTTTGATATTGTTTTGGGTGGAAATTTTTGTTTGCAATGACCGATTGCTCGATTTTGTGGTTTAATTTGTGTTGAAAAACGGAAGAGGGGGTTTCTATCAAAGGTGGCTATGTGGATTACTAGTGGTTTTTAGGTGCTGGATTGACTGTGGTTTTAGGAGCAGAAATTGTATGGTGGCTGCTAGAAATCATTTTAGGCGTTGGAAATTGCAGAGAGTAGCTCAAGGTGATTTTTGGGGTAGAAATTACATGGAAAATGTTGGTAGTGATTTGGCTTTGGGGGCTGGAAGTGGCATGAGAGATGTTTTGGCATGAATGGTTTTCTTTTGGGTGTGATTTAACTTGGTTTAATGGTCTGACCAGAAAATGAAAAAAAAAATTGTTTTATAATGGATGAAAAGGTTCTGTTTCATGGGTCTTGGCAATGGGTACTTTGTGAATTTTCTGTTAAAACTAGGCTAACATCACATAACTTTTGACAGTGTTTTAAACGGACTAGGACAACAGGAGTGCAAGTGTTGCAAGTGCACAAACTTTAAGCGATTTCAATGTTATTTGTTAAATATAAGGGGGTTTACTTGATTAAGTGATAAATTTCAAAAGATCTAAATGTAATTTACCCTAATAATTAACCTTAAATCTAACTCGTTTAATTAATTATGTTAGATGTTCTAGCACTAATTAAACTTGTTATTATAATGTCGTGTTCAGAGTAATTTGTACAATCTACAAATCAAAAATCCAAGACTAAAATCCAATTATCTTTCAAAAAAAACCTACGACACAGTTTTGTATTGAATTAAAAATTCACTAAATTTATGTTATTTGCAAAAACTAAAAAAAAAAAATCCCCTCATTTTATAAGGATTATGCCAATATCGAACCAAAATTACAATTAATATGACATTCTATTCGTATAGTACTAGTAAAATGTGTATTGCGTCAATTTCAAATTATTCATGTTTGAACAAGTCCCACTTGAGTATAATTTTTGATACCATATGTTAATTTTGTGTCACATTTATATCGTGGCTCAATTCCGGTTATATAGCCTAGATTTGAGAAGGGTAGGCTCGTAGAGGCGGTAGGGCCATATTCATGGCAGGCTTGGAGTTTTGCAATATAGAAACTCCCCAGTTGGTATGTTTGACTGTGCTCTATAGAACTCTGCTTAATTCGTAGGAATTCAACCCAAACTTGTTTTGGTTGGTTTTGCATTGGGCTCCTAAAGGAATGGCTAGTGTTGGGCCCTCGTAAAACATTGTTCCAATGTACACCTTGAACAAAGTCCATGGATCAATTAGCACAAAATGATTTTCATGGGTAATTTGAAATATGGTACAAAAATTTAGACTTACTTGAGATAAATTATATTAAAAAAAATTATTTGGTTCTAAGTGCATTTTTTTGAAAAAAAAAAACTAGAAGACTATTTATTATTCCATTACTCTCTCTACTCTCTCTCCATTACTCTTATCACTCTCTCTTCCATATTTTCTCCCTACCTATTTCTCTCTCTCTTGCTCTCACATTGATAATTTTTTTAAAATACGAAAAGATTTGATTTAATTTTTTCATATCTCTCCCCTATTTTTTTCTCTCTCTCACTCCCTCTCCCCTTATTTTCTTATTCTCTCTCTTTATATTTACGTTACAACAACACAATTACACAAATGAGTTACACCAATTAGTTATAATTATCTTATAATACACTAAACAGTTACTCATGTTTTTCAATAAACCAAATACCTATACTAAACAATTACACAAAATTATAACACCAACCCAAATTGTCATTCAGTTATTTACATAAATCAAAGAGTTACACCATTTAGTATCACGACATTGGTACACCAATTATATACACTAAATTGAATTTATCGTTACACCATTTAGTATCACGACATTGGTACACCAATTATATACACTAAATTGAATTTATCGTTACACAAAAAACTTTACCATTATAACAAATTCGGTATATATAATTGGTGTAACGATGACGCGATCTTAAATAGTCCAACTATTTAGTTTATGTAGACAACAAATTAAGTTGGTGTCATAATTTAATGTAATTATTTGGTGTAACTGTTTAGTTTATTAGAACAAATGAGTAATTATTTGGTGTATTATAGGACAATTGTAATTGATTGATGTAACTGATTAGTGTAATTGTATTGTTGTAATGTTGATATATATATATATATATATATATATATATATATATAAAGAGAGAGAGAGAGATAGATAGATAGAAAATAGCGAGAGAGAGAAACAGCGAGAGAAAATAGAGGCGAGGGATGAACAAATAAATCAAATCTTTACATATTTAAAAAGAAAATAAATTATCAATGGTAGATAGACATAGAAAATAGGGGAGAGTAACGGAGGAGGGAGAGAGAGAGAAATTGAGAGAAAGTAGAGGGAGAGAGATGAAGAGAATAAAAATTATGCATAATTTAAGGAAGGGTAAAAGTAAAAAATTTCAAATATTATTTAAATTTTGTACCTAATCACAAGAAGTTTTATTAAAATTGAATTTCATAGAGTAAAATATTTATTCATACACTTTCTTTCAAATAAGTCTAAAAAAATGTACTCATTCCTAAAAAACTTATTTTTCAATTTGTAGCATATAGGGGGCACAAAAATTGGTACAAATAATCTCTACTTTTGATGCTAAATATTGTATTTTTCTGACATTTTCGTAACTTTTAGTCAGATAAAATCAACTATCACGTAAGAATGAATATCTACTAATGTGGCGAAGATCGAATGGTTCTATGCTTTCTAAGGGTTGCTGTAAAATTTTTGCAGTCCCTTTACTTTGATCCGGAGTGAGCAACAAATGTTTCTACACCTTGTGCTTCAGTCGCAAACTCTTTTGATAGATGAACTCAAAGATCAATTCTCCCCATGCAATCTCTCTGTTGTGCTTTATGTTGAGCAAGAGAAAAAATTAGATTTATATCGTTTACAGTTAAATTTCATGGAATAAGTTAAATTCAACATTTATTTTTCTTTGTCACATCAATTTACACAAAACTTAATCGTTCAGTGGAGTTCTTTTGTTTGATAAAAAAAAATTGCTACGTGGTTAATAGGCGTGAATTAGCTCATTAGAGCTTGATGATCATGTCATGGCAACCAGTATCCAAATTCCAAAAGCACACAAGAGGAAAAAAGAAAAAGCCTAAATTGGCATATATCTAGAATAAAAAGGAGCATTTATTTAGGATTTTCCAAGAAAATCTAACAAAGATTTACTTGGAAAATCTACAACTCTAATCAAATACACATATGCCCTATTCAATGACCATTCTTTTGACATGGTCATGACAATGCCATCTCCCCTCAAAAAAAAGGGGGAAAAAATTGCAAACAAAGCATTTAAAACACACACTTGTTTCCTGCAGTAGAAAGTAAAACCATGACGTTTTAATTCCTCCTCCTACAATTCTTCCTTATTTCTCCATTTGACCCAGTGAGAGGCTTAATATCACCCATCTTGATCATGGCCACTATAAAATCAGAATTGAAGGTGCTTGAATTGCTGCTGTATGTCCTCACAAGTGAATCGGTCAATCCACCGTTAAAGAGTTGCTGATCGGAGTGAAGTAGTCCTCGTCGGTTGACAAGGTTCTTGTAATAGTTATTCTCGAAAGTAGTAGGAGTTTGGAGGTCTAGAGGTGCCAAATTGTTGTCATCTGAGCCAGCGGTCCTTGGGCAGTTGCCTTGCCTCGTTTGAGCGAATGAACTGTCCAAGTTGGTTTCGTTATATATGCGAGCTCGGAAATTAGTGCACATTGCTTGTCCAATTGTGTGAGAATCTAGTTTTTTAGAGTCACAAGACAAGATTGAAACTAGTTCAAAAATGAGAATATAGGCTTGAAGTAATGATAAATGGTTGACTTGAGATTTTTAATGACTTGACTTAGTGAGATCCTCTATCATCAAGTCTTTGAAAGTCTAATATGCACGAAGAACAAGAGAATAACATGCATTTGGATAGTAATAGACAGTCCCCTACTCCCCTCGAACACCTTCCGACTTGAAAGAGCATATAAGACTTTTCTTCTTGAGTGAAGTTTGAGAGAAACTCATTTCTTACTAACTTTTAGGGTCAACTTGCCATGTATATATAACACTTAGTAGTTTAGCATAGTATCAAGACTTAGAGGCATTGAGTTCAAGTTGAGCTAAGCTCCCTCGCTCCCTCCTTCACTACACAATACAAACACAGGGTCCTATGTGACAGAGAATATTAGATAAATATTTATATTGTATCACTTTATAAGCTTAAACTTTTAGAGCATATCTGACGGTATATGATAATATTATTTGAAATTAATTTGGAGATTTAAATTGAAGACCTAATTCAATGTAATGATTGAATTGAAAGTGGAACCAATCTAATATTAAAACTTATAAATATTCTCATGACTATGTTGAATTATATCTCTATAACATAGTATTGCTCGATGATTTAACATGAACATGACTAGGCATGTCAAAATTCGATACGACACGATTAACTGACATGAATCGACATGAATTAAGCGGGTTTGAGTGGTAAACAGGTTAACCCGCCAGAAACATTTAATAAACAGGTCATATTCGGGTGAGACCTGTCAAACCATTTATCACACGTTTACCCTTTTAAATAAAATAATATAATAATAAATTAATAATTATTTTAAAAAATTAGCCAGGAAAAAGAAGTAAAGAAATCAATAAAAAAAAGAAGTAAAATAGTAGTTCAAAGACAAAAGAGGGTAGATGAAGAGCAGTTCAAAGA
>CM042185.1:4920120-4958656 GCA_023539305.1 Ilex asprella
GGTAGATGAAGAGCAGTTCAAAGACAAAGACAAAGACAAATCAATACATTTTATTTTTGTCTTACATCGACAAATGAGAGGAGATGAGAGGGCTGACTTGTCTATAAAAACAGTGGCCTTTTGCCATTTTTTTAGCCTCAAAGTCTAATTTTTATATGAAATTTGGCTAAAAATTCATCTTTTTTTGAGGTAAGTATATCTGACAGTAAAAAAATTGGAGAATTAAAATTTGTTGATATAATTTTTTTAAAATTAAACGAGTCATGTCGTGTTACTCGTTTATTAAATGGGTCGTGCTTGTGTTGAGATTTTTCATCTTTTTATTAAACGTGTCGTATTTAGGTTTACATATTTTGCACCTGACACTTGTTTAACTTGACACGTAATCGTTTAACTTAACACATTTGACACTCTTAAACATGACCTTTTTTTCTCCGGCAAAAAAAAACTCAGAAATGGGAGAGAGAGAGAGAGAGAAGAGCAAACCCGACAAGGCAACCATGTCCCTGGTGGAAAGGCCAACGGCACTGAAACTAGAAATGAGATCATTCAAATTAGAAGTTGGTCGCGGAATGCTTGTATTGGCAGCAGCCTGGCTTGCTGTTGTGGCATCTCTTCTTCCAAGTTTTACATTCCAACTAGGCCCTCCAAGCTTCATTAGAACACACACACAAAAAAAAAAACCATATGTACATTAAATTATTAGTTTGGCGTCAAGTATATATTTTGAAGTCACACTTACAATTTGTTAGGACTTACAGCAACAACAGAATCTCTGGAAGCAATAGCCAATATATCAGCACAAGAGACCACACCGGGGCACACATTCTCTACCGCGGACTTTATGCTGTCAACCACATCAAATCCTCGAATAGAATTGACATTTGGAGCTGCCCTCTTTTCTCCTGTAAAAGAAGATGTGTCGTCGAGGAGGAGTGATCCATCGCAACCCTGAGAATCCCGAAGAAAAAATTGGAGAAGTGTCCCACTGAACCAGTAGACGTTAATATGATATATAAGGATCACTACTACAAAGGTTATGCGTCTTTAGGCCCTAGTCATGTCAACAAAACCCGAAATGACTTTTAGAGATTTATTTATGTGTTAAATAATTGATAAATATCCTTTGGACTTGTAACTAAAATATGAATGTGGGATGCACATAATCATCCGAAAATCTTAGGCACGAGATTAACCAAGATGTCTTTCCAAAGACTCAAACTTAAGACCTTGAGTTAGTAGCACTTACCTTTCTTTCCGAACCATGTATCATGGCAAACTAATTTTTGAAGGATTTATGAACCTTGGGACCTTTGCTTTCCTCACCCATATATTCCTGCCTCGGCTAAGATTTAGTGCACTAAACATAAGTAACATATGTCATTACTTCTCTCTCCTTTGTTTTCTTGGTTTAGAGCTATAATCCTAAAGCATGGACCAAAGCACATGGAAGAGGTCGTTCACCTACAATATTCTAACTTATATGGACATTATATGGACCCTCTGACCAACATAAAGAACAAGCAAAACTGGTAAGAAACTAGATTCTAAGGAAAACATGAAAAAATGAAATTACATTAACAAAACAATCGTGAAAAAATAAGCGCAGAATAGAGGCGCCAATCCGTTCTTCTTTTGATATTGCAGATTGCACAGCAGATTTCACAGTGGGGAAAAGCCTTGGACAAGATTGGGAGTAAAAATTAGTCGAAAGTTGAGCCGAGGAGCTGCCAATGAAGAGCACAAAGAAAGCCAAAGTCACAATGACCTTAGCAGAAGAAGAAAATGAAGCCATAACTATGAACTTAGTACAAGTACTACAGAGGAGTGTGTGGTGCAAAGGGTGTGGAAAGTAGTGGTATTTATAGAGTTGTTCAAGCAGAGTGCCTCTAGGTAATTGGCCTCGGCTGGTTACCTAACACGAAGACTCAATTGAATGGAATTTCTACGTCTCAAAGACTGAAAATTAAGAAAGAAATTAGGGTCTGATTGATTCATTAAAGAAAAGTATGCAGATTAAAGCTAGATAGGCCTTACGTTTGGTTGATTAACTATGGTGGGAATGCTTGTGACATGAACCATTTGTCAAAAAAAGGGAACCAAAAGAACAACTAGAATCCTTTTTGATTTGTTGAAGCGGTCATGGGAATAAGGCAAAAGTGGAGTTTTCTCAACAGGTATTATAATAAATATACTTTTACTTGAAGATTGGACCTTTATTTGCCTTGTTAAAGTAAATAGATATAGTTCTTCAAGTGGCCTTAAAGTAATGACAAAAAAAAAAAAAAAAAGTGGCCTTAAAGTTACCGGTACCTAAATGTAGGGGGTTAGGTTTTTGAAAATAGTAATATTATTCAAACTTTAAAATTTGATTTTATTTGTTGACCTGATGTAATTTTATTGGAATTATTAGATGAAGAACAAGCTCTAATATTTAATCGGGCCACAATCAATATTCATCGGTGAGTGTAAGTATCTTGAAGAAAAATGTCCACATAAAGGTCTCAAACTCATAAAATTACTTGAGGAGTCATGTAAGGAATAAATTACGTTTATTATAAGTTACGTTTAAAATGACTTATAAAATTTTAAAAAATTCCTAATAAATTTACCCAATAAAAATATTTCAAAAGAAAAATAATTTAATTAAGAATTTTAAAATAATTTTTTTTACAAAAAATAACAAAAATATTTAACTAAATGAAAAAGTTTTGTTTCAATGGTCTTGCAATGGGTAATTTGGGAATTTTCTGTTAAAACTATGCTAACATCACATATTTCTTGCAGTGTTTTAAATAGACTATGACAACAAGGGTGTAGGTGTTGCAAGCACACAAACTTCAAGGGATTTCAATGTTATTTGTCAAAGAACAATGCTACATGAACTTAAAAAGTAGACTTGATAATTATAACTATTGATTTTACTGGGTCTCAACATTTATTGAGATTCACTACTTATTCAATGGTTGAGATTATCAAGTCTAATTTTTAAGTCCATCTAGCATTACTCTTTGTCAAATATGAGGAGATTTACTTGATTAAGTGACAAATTTTAAGGGGTAAAAATATAATTTGTCCTAATAATTAATAATAAATCTAACTCTTTTAATTAATTATGTCAGATGTTCTGACACTAATTAAACTTGTTATTAATTTGTACAATCTACAAATCAAAAATCCAAGACTAAAATCTAATTATTTTTAGAAAAAAACCTACCTCACAGTTTTGTCTTGAATTGAGAATTCACTAAATTCATACTAAAAAAAAATTAAAAAATCCCCTCATTTTACAAGTATTATGCGAATATCGAACCAAAATTACAATTAATATGATATTCTATTCATGTAGTACTAGTAAAATATGTATTGGGTCAACTTCAAATTATTCATGTTTGAACAAATTCAACTTGACTATAATTTCTGGTAACAGATGTTAATTTTGTGTCACATCTATATCGTGTCGAAATTTGTCACCCTCAATTGCGGTTATCTAGCCTAGACTTGACAAGGGTAGGCTCGTAGAGCCATATTCATGGGCAGGCTTGGAGTTTTGCAATATAGAAACTCCCCAGTTGGTATATTTGACTGTTCTATTGAAGTCTGCTTAATTCATAGTAATTCAACGGTTTTGCATTGGGCTCCTAGAGGAATGGCTAGTGTTTGGCCCTCATAAAATCATTGTTCCAATGTGCACGTTGAACAAAGTCCATAGGTCAATTAGCACAAAAATGATTTTTCGATATGTAGCATGTAAGGGGCCCAAAAATTGGTACAAAGAATCTCTATTTTTGACGCTAAATATTGTATTTTTCTGACATTTTCATAATTTTTTGTCGGATAAAATCAACTATCAGCATAAGAATGAATATCTAATAATGTGGCGAAGATCGAATGGTTATATTCTTTATGAGGGTTGCTGTAAAATTTTTGCAATTCCTTTACTTCGATCCGAAGTTGGCAACAAACATTTCTACACTTTGTGCTTAAGTGTCGCCAACTCTTTTGATAGATAAACTCAAAGATCGACTCTGTCCATGCAATGTCTCTGTTGTGCTTTATGTTAAGCAAAGGAAAAGATTAGATTTACATCGGTTATAGTTAAATTTCATTGAATATGTTAAATTCAACATTTGTTTTTCTCTGTTACCTCAATTTATACAAAACTTAATTGTTCAGTGCAATTCTTTCCCCGGATAAAAAAAAATTGCTACGTGATTATTAGGCGTGATTGAGCTCATTAGATCATGTCATGGCACCAAGTATCCAAATTCCAAAAGCTCACAAGAGGAAAAAAGAAAAAGCCTAAACTGGCATATATCTAGAATAAAAAGGGGTATTTATTTAGGATTTTCCAAGAAAATCTAACTAAGATTTACTTGGAAAATCTACAACCCTAATCAAGTACACACATGCCTTACTCAATGAGCATTCTTTTGAAATGGTCATGACAATGCCATCTCCCAAAGAAAAAAAAAAGATAAAAGGGGGAAAAAATTGCGAACAAAGCATTCAAAACACACGCTTGTTTCTTGCAGTAGAACGCAAAAACCACGACCTTTTAATTCCT
The DNA here is from genome assembly GCA_023539305.1 of Ilex asprella. Lineage (NCBI taxonomy): Eukaryota > Viridiplantae > Streptophyta > Magnoliopsida > Aquifoliales > Aquifoliaceae > Ilex > Ilex asprella. Next base: position 4,924,688 of record CM042185.1, read on the forward strand.
CCTCCTACAATTCTTCCTTATTTCTCCATTTGATCCAGTGAGAGGTTTAATATCCCCCATTTTGATCATGGCCGCCACAAAATCAGAATTGAAGGTGCTTGGATTACTGCTGTATGTCCTCACAAGTGAATCGGTGGATCCACCGTTAAAGAGTTGCTGATCGGAGTGAAGTAGTCCCCGTCGGTTGACAAGGTTCTTGTAATAGTTATTCTCGAAAGTAGTAGGAGTTTGGAGGTCTAGAGGTGCCAAATTGTTGTCACCTGAGCCAGCGGTCCTTGGGCAGTTGCCTTGCCTTGTTTGAGCGAATGAACTGTCCAAGTTGGTTTCGTTATATATGCGAGCTCTGAAATTAGTGCACCTTGCTTGTCCAATTGTGTGAGAACCTAGTTTTTTGAGTCACAAGACAAGATTGAAACCAGTTCAAAATTGAGAATGTAGGCTTGAACTAAGTAACGACAAAAGGTTTGACTCGAGATTTTTTATGAGTTGACTTTGTGAGATCCACTATCATCAAGTCTTTGAAAGTCTAATATGCACGAATAACAAGAGAATGACATGCACTTAGATGGTAAAGCAATATTATGTATTCCAAATCTCCATCCCAAATCAAGAGAGACCATTAGATCAGTAGGTTCCATTTAAAAAAGTTGATAGGATCTACTCATCCAATTGTCTCCCTTCATTTGGATTGGAGATTTCGGATACATAGTATTTCCCTAGATGATAATAGACAGTCCCCTCCTCTCCCGGAGCACCTTCCCACTTGAAAGAGCATATAAGGTTTTTCTTCTTGAGTGAAGTTCGAGAGAAACTCATTCCTTACTAACATTTAGGGCCAGCTTGCTACGTTTATATAAGAGTTAGTAGCTTAGCATAGTATCAAAACTTAGAGGCATTGAGTTCAAGTCGAGCTAAGCTCCCTCCCTCACTACACAATACAAACACAGGGTCCTATGTGACGGAGAATATTAGATAAATATTTATGTTGTATCGCTTTATAACCTTAAATTTTTAGAGCATCTAATGGTATAGGATAATGTTATTTGAACCTAATTTAGGGATCTAAGTTAAAGACCTAATTAATGTAATGATTGAATTGAAAGTGGGACCCATCTAACATTATAACTTATAATCCAATAATTATATTGAATTAGGTCCCTATAACGTAGTATTGCTCAATGATTTAACAAGAACATGACCTTAATTTCTCCAGCAAAAGAAAACTAAAAAATGGGCCACAGAGAGAGAGAGAGAGGGGAGCAAACCAGATAAGGCAACCATGTCCCTGGTGGAAAGGCCAACGGCACTGAAACTAGAAATGAGGGCATTCAAATTAGAAGTTGGAGGCGGAATGCTTCTATTGGCAGCAGCCTGGCTTGCTGTTCTGGCATCTCTTCTTCCAAGTTTTACATTCCAACTAGGCCCTCCAAGCTTCATTAGAACACACACACACAAAAAAAAAAAACCATATGTACATTAAATTATTAGCTTGGCGTCAAGTATGTATTTTGAAGTCACACTTACAATTTGTTAGGACTTACAGTAACAACAGAATCTCTGGAAGCAATAGCCAATATATCAGCACAAGAGACCACACCAGGGCACACATTCTCTACCGCGGACTTTATGTTGTCAACCACATCAAATCCTCGAGCAGAATTGAAATTTGGAGCTGCCCTCTTTTCTCCTGTAAAAGAAGAAGTGTCGTCGAGGAGGAGTGATCCATCGCAACCCTGAGCATCCCAAAGGAAAAATTAGAGAAGTGTCCCATTAAACCAGTAGATGTTAGTATGATATAGAAGGACCACTACTACAAAGATTATCTATCCCTAGGCCCTAGCTATGGCTACAAAACCCGAAATGACTTTTAGAGATTTATTTGTATGTTAAATAATTGATAATCATCTGAAAATCGTAGGCATGGTATTAACCAAGACGTATTTCTAATACTTAAACTTAAGACCTTGAGATAGTGACACTTATCTTTCTCTCTGAACCATGTATCATGGCAAACTAATTTTTGGAGGATTTATGAGCCTTGGGACCTATGCTTTACTCACCCATATATTTCTGCCTCGGCTAAGATTAAGTGCACTAAACTTAAGTAACATAAGCTATTACTTCACTCTCCTTTGTTTTCTTGAGTTAGAGCTATAATCCTAAAGCATGGACCAAAGCTCATTTTGCTTTGGCCTTTCACAATCACTTGTGACCGACAAGGAAGAGGTCGTTCACCTACAATATTCTTTAACTTATATGGACATTATATGGACCCTCTGACCAACATAAAGAACAAGAAAAACTTGTAAGAATCTAGATTCTGAGGAAAACATGAAAAAATGAAATTACATTAACAAAACAATCGTGAAAAAATAAGCGCAAAATAGAGGCGCCAATCCGCGCTTCTTTTGATATTGCAGATTGCACAGCAGATTTCACAGTGGGGAAAAGCCGCGGACAAGATTGGGAGTAAAAATTAGTGGAAAGTTGAGCCGAGGAGCTGCCAATAAAGAGCACAAAGAAAGCGAAAGTCGCAATGACCTTAGCAGAGGAAGAAAATGAAGCCATAACTATGAACTTAGTACAAGTACTAGAGAGGAGTGTGTGGTGCAAAGGGTGTGGAAAGTTATGGTATTTATAGAGTTGTTCATGCAGAGTGCCTCTCGGTAATTGGCCTCGGCAGGTTACCTAACACGAAGACCCAATTGAATGGAATTTCTACGGCTCAAAGACATAATATTAAGAAAGAAATTAGGGTTTGATTGATTCATCAAAGAAAAATATGCAGATTAAAGCTAGATAGGCCTTATGTTTGGTTGATTAATTATGGTGGGAAGACTTGTGACATGAACCATTTGTCAAAAAAAGGGACCCAAAAGAACAACTAAAATCTTTTTGATTTGTTGAAGAGGTCACGGGAATAAGGCAAAAGTGGAATTTTCTCCACAGGTATATTTATAATACTTTGACTTGTAGATTGGAGCTTTATTTGCCAGGTTAAAGTACACCTAGATATAGTTCTTCAGGGCCCTAAAGTTACCTGCACCCAAATGTAGGTGGTTTGGTTTTTGAAAAAGTAATGCTATTCAGAATTACAAATTTGAACTTATTTGCAAACCTGACGGGGTAATTTTACTGAAATCACGAAATGAATAACAAATTCTAATGCTTGATGGAGTTCACAATTAATATTCATCGCCGAATACAAGTTTCTTGAAGAGAAATATCCCAGTCTCAAACTCATCAAATTACTTGACGAGTCACATTTAAAATGACTAGTCAAGAAATAAAATACGTTAAATTTAAAATAACTTATAAAAATTAAAAAATATTCCTAAAATAATTACCCAATAAAAATATTTCAAAAGAAAAATAATTAAATTAAGAATTTTGAAATAAAAATATTTTACAAAAAATAACAAAAATATTTAACTGAAAACCATTTAAGTAAAAATACCTTCGGATAGTCAAATAAAACAAAACATTTACCCACCCACATTGAATAAATACATTGATCGTGTCCCTTTTTCTGTACAAAAACTTTTTTCGCTGGCAAGAAAATTTTAACTCTAAATAGTGTCGATAATCGAATCGAACTTTTGAAGCTCAAACTCAAACCGAGCCTGTTGAACTAAATGAGTTCAAAAACTTGTTCAAATTCGGCTTGTTTAGAAAACGAGTTGAACCCAACCCAAATCAAACAAGATCCAAGTACTTTGATTATTTTACGTATAAATAAATTGAGCTTTTAGACTCATTTTTTTAAAAAGAACTTAAAAAATTGTTCAAACTCGACTCATTTAAAAAATGGACCGAACCTAAATAACTCAGGCCCCGTTTGGTAACGTTTAAATTTTTCGTTTTTCGTTTTTATTTTGATATTTAGAGAAAACAAGAAAAAAAAACTTGTTTGATAACCGTTTATGTTTTTCGTTTCTGTCACTGTTTGATAAACGAGGGGCAATTTTCAAAAACCAAAAAAAGTCGTTTTTGATTTTCGTTTTTCGTTTTTCAAAAACGAAAAACGAAAACGTTACCAAACGGGGCCTCAATTATCAACCAAAGTCCTAAACACCGTCTTATTCTTCCATCCAGCTGCTTTGCGGCACAAAGTGTGTATTCACACTTAAGCTTCAACCTCAGGATCAAAGTGGTTTCTAGGTTCTGTCGGTTTTTTTCTTATCTCTTGGATGTGGCTATTCATATACTAAAATCTCTATCTTTATCTCATTAAAGCCTTTTATTGCAAAAATATATTAAGTCTATTTTAATCTACTCTTTATTTCAAAAATCACGTGGACTTAGTCAACACATCACATTAGAGACCAAGCCCAGGTGACTTTGTACTTGTATCGTTAGGATGTTAAATATATTTTTACTATCGGACTATTACACCATAGTCATATACTATTCTCACACTAAACTTATTTTTCCTCGCCATATCACACACCCACCCACCCGATCTATTTCACTATATTTCTTGTTTTTCAGCTTGTTCAATCTCCGTACGTGTAGAAAAAACTTTTACAGTACTATTATAAATAAATTATAATAAGTGGCATGGTAAGTGATACAATACCAAAGTCAAACCCGTCATTATAAACTACTTTTAAAATAATTTGAACTGCCAAATGTATTGTAGTTTCCATTTGATTGACTATCTTTCCTGTTTATTTTTAGAGTAATGCTTTGTATTTCAAATTTGTATCTCAAATGTACATCCCAAATTAATGGGAGTCATTGGATGAATGAGTCCCAATAAAAAAAGTTAATGAAACCCACTCATCCAATAGTTCCCATTGATTTGGGATGCATATTTGGAATACAAATTTAAGATATGTAACATTGCTCTTATTTTTATTCCTTCTCTGAGTAAGCTGTGGTAGTCACTGTCGGTGCGAGAGGGTAAGTGGGAGAGAGATAGGGGTAATGTAGCATTACCACAAAAGAACTGTGCTGAAAAATAATTTAGACTGTTAATTTTAATTTTGAATGATCTTTAACTATTATTAAAAAAAATAAAAAAGTGCATTTTGATACCGCAACACTCCTCAAGAAATAGAAACCCTTATGGAAATTACTTAAAGAACATCATTTGTAATGTTATTATCAATTAGTTATTCAGGACAAGGAAAGGGTAGTCCCAAGTCAAAACCAAAACAAAAGTAAGAAATATGCAGAAGACAAAAGTAGGACGAAACTAATAAAATACCTTGAAATTTTTAGCTGTATGCGGTGGCTAACTTTAAGTTGTCAACATCCTTTTAACCTAAACTCATCGGAAGCTTTTTCACAGGTCAACCTTTCCGGCAGTACATTTCCTGGTCTTTGTGAACAGGATTGCTTATCCACAGTAACTCTCCCTCACCATTCATCTTTTTTATATATATAAAATTTTTTTTATTATTTTTTTTTGCTCGTATAAAGTTTTTATTATTAATTTTACAAGAAAATGCCTCGCACATACAATTTCTAACCAATCAAATTTGTTTTTCGTAAATACTATATAAACTCGTTTGTTAGACAGACATATTATGAGAAAATTAAATATTAAATTATATTATTTCTTTTTCGATCATATGATAGAAGTAAAGGCACTATGGGGAGCTCAAAGGTAAATAGGCCCATTAGAGTTAAAATTTTCAATCATACAACAATTCAGTTTTCTTTCAAGCATATGCCAACCCTTTTTAATGACTAATCATGAGTTATCAAAGTGGTTTTATGTTACTCTCATCTAAATAAACAAATATAGTTACAAAATACGAGAAAATAAATAGGCACAAGTTGTGAACAACATTCTCTTATGAAACTAGCATTTAACTACTTCCATTGTTGTTAAGCCTCGATTCTCGTAGATAAAAAAAGAAAAAAAAAAGAAAGAAAAGAAAGCAAGAAGCCAAATCCTTTGAATTTGGGCTGATAAGAGGACATTTGTTGCCTCAATCAATCATCCAAATGGTATTATGTAGTCAAGATTCCGCTATCTATTCCCTATTCTTAACAAGACCTTAGAGTTTGAGCATTGAGGTGACTTTATGTCAATCATCTAATTTTTAGTAAGTTATTTTTTACGAGAAAATCTTGTCACGCGAAAAAAATAAAATTCTGATTTCTTGCTAAAAAAATGCAACACTAATTATTATTTTTGCTCGTCTCCTTTTTTCACCACTCTCTTGCTAAACAAACAAAACCTTGGGGTGTCATAAAAGTCAATTGAGTCAAAATGTTTAAATCAAAGTCGTCCCATTGCAGCTGGGTGTAGGTAAACTAACTATTAAGCACTTTTTGTGATCTGACCTTTCTCAAAGAGACCTTGAACAATTCAGGAGGAGCTCTCGTGTGATTATTTGGTTGCTTGAAGGGGAAGACCCATTTTCGAGAAGAATAGTGTTATCGGGATTTAAAAAACGAAACAAATTGATTGACACAATATTATGTGAAGTAATAGAGTCTCAATGAAAAAAATAAAAGAATTACAATCACAATAATACTATTGAATTACATCACTTTCACATCATTATATCAATAGGTCCCTAAATTTTTACTATTTTGAGAAAGCAATCCACAGAAAGAAGATGTGAAAATGAAACAAATTTCTTTGGGTTGGTGAACTACGTGGAAATTATGGACATATGAGCTTTATGTCATTAATGATTCTAGAAAAGTAGCATGTCAGTTTGAACATAGCAAAAAGCAGATTGTGTGTGAAACAGTCAGCTCCACTTCTAATTGTAGTAGTCTTTCTAATTAGCCTCAAGAGGAAGGGCAAGCTAAGTACTGCCAACCGATGAATTAATAGGGAAGGTTGGAGAAGTTCAAATAGTGAATATCGAACAGTTATGTCAAATTGTTCGCTCAATGGCCAACAAAAGTCGGTGTAATGTGCCTCCACGAGACTTAAACTTTCAACATTTTCGAGCAAGAGGGGAGGGACCGATGAACTAGTAAAATATGAATTGTCAAAGTCTTTATTCTAGGAGGTCAAAGTCGTGGCTAATTAATAGGTTAGGCAGAAATGCTTAGAGAGCCAATCATATAAAAATTCCACGTTCGTTGCATGTAATTAAATTATTTTCATGTCAAATCTTATATGCTTCTCTCATAGCAATGGTCTTCCTGCCTTGTCTACACCCCCCCCCCCCTAAAATGAAATCTTGGTGGGCAAATAGAGGTTAGCATAATTATCAACTTTGAGATTCTTTTATTTTTTAATAAATAATGATATTAGAACAGTGAAATCCATTTTAATTTGATTTTTAAGTTCAATAATACTATTTTAACCTAATTTATTGATATAATTTATTGGCATAGTCAATCATAACTATTGAATTAATTGTGAATCCCAACAAATACTAAAATTCACTATCAAACAAATGATTATAAATAATTAAGTCGATAAATTATGTTCAAGTAACATTCCTCTTTTAAGTTATACTAATTAGTACACGTGTGCGTTATACATCAACTATTTTGATATTTAAAAATAAATAAATAAGTTGAACTAATTTCTTTATACGGAAATGGTTATAGATTACATGATTGCTCACTTGTCTACTTGTTTCCTTATTAGTGGACAGTTACACAAAATGACACTAATTCTCTTATTAGATATATTCAAATATTTACTTTTTTAGCGAATTTGGATATGCACTACGTACCTACAAACATATACAAGCATATGATGTAATTTGATGATTATTTAATAATGTTGAGTACAAATTCACGTGTTGAATGTAAAAATCATTTCTAATCAACTTATTCGGATCAAGAAGGATATATATTTTCACGGACTTATATATAAACTATGAAAAATAAAATTCGTTGGACAATTAAATTGAATTCAGATCACATTGTTCAATTCGAATTTGGATTGAATTTATATTATTTGGCAAGAAAATCAAAAGTCGAATGATGAATAATAAAAGAATAAAAAATTCCTAGAAAAAAATAAAATAGACATTATAGAATTTTTGAAGAATAAATAAGAAAATCAAAAGTTTTTCTCTTAAACCACCTTAAAAATTATAAAGTAGACATTGTAGAATTATCTAAGGATATTTAAGGAAATCAATTTTTTTTCACTTAAGCTACTTTTATTAGTATATAATATATAGATATAGATTAGTAGTATAGATAATGAGCAAGACCCAAGTTAATGTTTACAAATTTGAAATAGGCTTTCCTCAACAAATTAGGATTTCGTTTCATTTGAGTTATAGCCCTTTATCGGGAGAAATTACTTATGGGCTTATTTACATACCTAACTAACACATGGGCTTAATGGCTTGGACCTCTCTGACATATAGAAACCAGTTCAAACACTATTACCTGGCCGCAAGTGTTACCTTTTAAGGGTCTGCATCTCAAAACAGTGGGTCTGTGGCTGTAAAGCAAGCCCCAAGCTGCTCGGACTCGACTGGATATTTGGCTGGTTCCTTTTCCAAGCTAATCACCGCGACATTAGAAGCCTTTCTTATTATCTGGTAAGACAAAAAAAGCTCATATAATAGTTTATGTAATGCATCAAAATCCACAGGCCTAGTCCAATTTCTTTTAGTACTGAGAAAGGTGGGCTTGTACGTATTAACCCGAACTTTGAACATATTTCCCACTCACACTAGATTAGTACGAGAAATATTCGATCTTAGGGCTCTGGATCCCAAGAGGCCCGGGAAGATGGGATCATTCGGGTTCATGGTTTGCCATTTTTTTAGTTCCTCAGGAAGATGGGCTCATTGGTCTCTGTCTTAAGTGCCTGGTCTGTAAGGCCTTCTGTACACAACTGTAGCCATTCTTGAAATTAATTTGCAAATCATACAATTGCAAAGGTAGGTAGTCCCATCATTGAAGCACTTTTGATTTCTCAAAATAGCGATACCTAAATGTTCTCAGACCATCACGTATCTCATATCTCACTTAATATAACAAGAAAAACATGCCTATATGTTCTAGGACCACCCAAAATTAATACGAACGAGCGACCCTAATGGAGGTGTCTAATGGTTTGCCATCAATTTGTAACACCCTCACTTCACTTCTATGCAATTCCTGTTTGTAAATTTATGTGCTTGATGCAAACAAGAAAGCTCCTAAATTCATGATAGAAATGACCAAAACGAACTCACAATAATAATCCAGTGAAAATCACTCAAGTTCTTTTCAGTCCTATTCTTCCCCTCATTCCTCCTTGTGATTTTGTTCACCGTTGCCTATTCGGGGAAACTAAATTTATTCACCATTGTCACTAGAAACCAATACGAGGAGCTTCCACACCCTACCTATCCCACTTGTGAAAAAAAGTTGCCCCAATTGGGCCCTTAAATCTACATATAGAGAAAGCAAACAATCACCTACAAGCACTAAAACCAGGGACGAAACAAACGAAATTGAAGCTCACGCCGTTCAAAACTGATCACTGAACCATTCGAATCGTGTACCAATCAATATAAGCAACAACTACAAAAAGGGAAAGCAATGCATGTGGAGATATACAACACAAACCCTAATGCATCATGAGAGAGAGAGAGAGTACCAGGAACGGTGGATAATGAACTGTAGGTTGTGCAATTTGAGCGGGAGGGCAGGGTTTCGGAGCAGTCTGTGATGCTAGGGTTTGAAATTGTTGTCCAAATTGGATGATCCGATGCCTGTGTAGGAACTAGGGAAATTAGTAGCGTCTGCCTTGCTCTTATTCTTGGTAGACGGACTCCATTGTTTTGAATTTGAGTTTCAAATCAAAACTGGAATTGGACTTGAGGGTTTGGAGAAGCGGGACGATGATGATGGCCGATGTTTTTTTATGTCACCGAGGAGAACCACAGGTTGCGAAGAGTTCTCTCCTTAGTGACGTACAACTACTAGTACTACTACTCTCAGGGTCCACTGATTTTCTCCTTTTAATCTTCCATATGGAAAGAGAAAGAAATAGGGAATTTGGGATTTTGTGGAAGAAGATAATGATATTGTAAAATGGCGGGAATAAAGATGACTGATCCCACCGTTATATTCAATATTTTTTGCTCTTGAGGTATGGATTCTGGATCGTTCACGCGGACTATGCGGGTTGTTTGGGAAGTAATCGACTAAATCACAACCCAAATTGGCCCTCCAACAAGAGTCGGATGTGTCTCTTATGGAGGACCATTGAAACTCTGGCCTGGCCCGGCCCGGCCCATGAGTTTTAGCCTGAGTGTTTATAGGACATTCTTCGTCACAAAGACCAATATGATACCAAATTACCAATCCGAAGGGAAGACGTCTTTTATTTTTATTTTTAGGTTTGACGGTCAAGGTATCTAGCTAGTTTTCGTGCACCTTGATTAAGTCTGGCCACTAAATTGTTAAAGTCTCGACTTAATGGAAGACCTCAAATTTTAGTGTGTATTAATAGCCCATATCAAAGTTTTACATTCATAACACGTTTAGGCTTAGCAAAAAAGTCCTAATAAGAATATAACCCAATTAAAAAATTTTAAACCCAAGAAATAAAATTATAATTAGAAATCTATAAATGACTTAGTTGTATTATTTGTTGAGATGAATACAAAAAAAAAAAAAATTTGAAAGTGCCACAACTTAATTTGTATATCCTCATCTCTAATCGGAAAGCAAAACATATATATATTTCGAATGAATGCAATTTAATATTTATTATTAGTAGTAGTAGTAGTACTAGTATGGTCTCATTTATAAATTTCGCTTAAGGCCTCAATTCTATTGGGCTACCTTTGTCTCGATTAATTCTCTCTTCGGTTCGGTCAAAGTTAGATTATATGTTGGAGTTTGTCTCAAAATCTCCGAATATTTTATTTCTTATTTATTTAGTATTAGTTTACAATTAGAATTTTAATATGTTTTAGAATTTTGACTCAAAAAGTGTTCTAGTTTGTTTTAAGTAGTTTAATTAAAGTTATAATAGAATTAGTGTTATTAGTTTTTTAATAGATTTAGATACCTTAATCGCAAAGGTCTTGAAGTCCTACTTTAGTTGGGAACCAAAAAAATTTGTTGAGGCGGTAGCCTTGTTAGACAATCTTTGATAGATTGGTTTTGGTTTTTGACGTGAAGCTTTTGACGTTCGGTTTCGTCTTCATTTGTTTTTATTTTCTTCAATGATTCTTTGTTGTTTTGATTAATTCTGTGTGTGACATTATCTTGAGTGTTTTTTTATTATTTTTGGGATCCTACATCTAGTATCAGAGTCAATTTCCGAGATGACAAATAAGAATAAGTTTGTTCAATGTCCAATTAAAAAATTTGACGAGAGATCAAATTTTTAACAATAGAAAACACATATGGAGTTGTTTTTCAAGGTTACGAATTTTTTAGATATTGTGACAAACGGGTTCACAGATTTAGAAGATTTATCAACTCACACAAAAACCCAAAATGATGAATTGGTAATTAATTGGAATAAAGATAATAGAGTGTTGTTTGCTCATGTTTCGACGGCAAAGACGGTGTGTGATGTCCTAATCAATTGTTATATTGGACAATATAAGGTTAAAAAAGTTTGGTTGCAGACTTTTTGCAGGCAATTTGAATTTTTTCAGATGGAAAAATCAAAAAGTATATCTAATTATCTTTCACGGACGTTGGTTATTCTCCATCAGATGAGAGCCAAATGCAAGAATATGAAGGATCTCCAGGTTATAGAAAAAATTCTTCGGACCTTTTCAATGACATTTGAATATATTGTCATAGCTATCATGGAGTCAAAGAATCTTGATTTCCTGACAATTGATGAGTTAATGAGTTTCCCGCAAGCCTCTGAACATAGATTCAATGAAAAAATTAAGATTTTAGAAGAAAAAACCTTACAAACTCAGACGAGTTTCAAATAACCAAGGTACGTCGTAAAAATACAAAAGTAACAATTGGGGTGAACAACGTAATAAAACTAAAATCAAGTGTCACAATTGTGGGAAATTAAGGCACAATAGTCCAATGATATTCTTTATCTTATGAAGGTTTTAACTTCTTAAGGGCAAGGGTTCAAGTCCTTCCTCCCCTTCCCCCTCCCCCTAAAAAAAAAAGAAAAATCAAATAAAATCAAATTAAGGAGATTCAATAATAAAAATTATCATGCTAAAATTGCAAAGGACAGTGATAATAATTCATAGATTTTGTTTTTGAGTGATAATGCAGTTGATAATGTTCGAAAGAACAAGTCGTATTTAGATTCAGGTTGTAGTAATTACATGTGTAATTACAGGGAGATGTTCAATGTTTGATATGATTCTGTTCAATCAGACATTAAATTTGGAAATACTTCAACCATCCTCATAAAGGAAAAAAGTAAAATTTCTATCAAAGTTAAAATATGAGTTTTTGAATGTTATTTCAGATGTTTATTCTTTTCCTGGTCTTAACCACAATTTATTGAGTATGAGACAGTTGTCAAAAAAGATGTATGATATGAGGATTTTTAATGATGTTTGTACAATTAATGACAACCATAAGGGATTAATAGCAAAGGTAAATACGACTCTCAATCGTTTGTTCTCTTTACAAATTAATTGTTAGAATTTACCTTACTTTATTTTTGAAATTTCTGAGGATAATTGATTATGACATATGCAATTTGGGCATCTAAATTTCCATAGCTTAAATTTTCTTACCCAGGAAAAATTGATTTTTGGTTTGCCTGCTATAAATCTGATGCATGTGATACATTTAAGTATTTTAAAGCTTATGTTGATAGGCAGAGTGGGAGAAAATTTAAAGTTTTGGAGACTGACAGAGGTCAGGAATATTTGGTTTGTGATGGTTTTTTGAGAAATCATGATATTAAATATCTGTTGACAGTTAGGTATACTCTCCAACAAAATGGTATGACAAAGAGAAAAAATAGAACTATTATGGATATGGTTTGATGCATTTTGAAATCTAAAAATATGCCTAAAAGTTTTTGGTGCAGAAGTTTTTGCTTGTGCAGTTTCTGTTTTGAACATATCCCCTACCATAAGTTTTAAGGGAAAAATTCTTTATGAGATTTGGAGTGGTCAGAAACCAGATATTCAGCATATGAGGGTATTTCGTTGTATTGTCTATGTCTCTGTTCCTAATTCACTCAGTAAAAAGCTTGAGAACAAGGCTAAAAAATGTATTTTTCTTGTGTTCAATTCAATTACAAAGGAATACAAGTTCTATAATTCTATCACAAGAAAAAGTGATTATTAGTAGAAATGTCACTTGTAATGAGCAGGGTGTTTGAGATTGATACCAAAAGAAAGACAAATCAGTCACATTTGTTTTTTTGAATGTCGATGATTCAATTTGTGATCAGCTAGTTGAACAGTTCCCAACTGTTCAATCCCCGCAGCCAGAGTTATCTAGGCGTTCACAGTATGAACGACATATGCCAGTTAGATTGGAGGATTGTGTTATTGGCACTCATAGTGATCATTCTGATGACAATTTGATAAATTTTGTTTTATATGCAAATCGTGATCTTGTTCCTTTTAGTGATACCCACAGGGAGAAACATTGGGTGAACGCAATGAATGAAGAAATTCATGGTGAGAAAAATAATACAATGGAGCTTATTTCTCTTCCCAAGGGAAAGAAAACTATTGGAGTTAAATGGGTGTACAAAACCAAATACAAGTCAAACGGTGAAGTAGACTGCCTCAAAGCGAAGATAGTAGCCAAGGGTTACAAATAAAAACCAAGTATTGATTATCTTGAGGTTTTTTCTTCTGTTGCTAGGCTTGATACTGTTCGTATGATTATTTCTTTTTTTGTTAATAATTTTTGAAAGATTTTTCAAATGGATGTGAAATCTGTTTTCTTGAATGATGTCCTTGAGAAGAAAGTTTATGTTGAGCAACCTATTGGTTATGTGAATAAAGGGGAGAGAAACAAAGTCTATAAGTTGAAAAAGATTTTGCATGGGCTTAAACAAGCCCTTAGAGCTTGGTATACTCAAATTGATTTTTATTTTGTGGAGAATGGTATTCAGAGATTTCCGTATGAACACACTTTGTATGTCAAAACTAATTCCCATGGAAATATTAGTATTGTGTGTTTGTATGTGAATGACTTATTTTCACAGGGAATAATTTGAAGTTAATTGAGAAATTCAGGGAGGTAATAATTTCTTAATTTGAGATGACTGATATGAGTTTGATGTCCTATTTTCTTGGGATTGAGGTCAATCAGATAAACAGTGAGATTTTTATTTCCCAACAGAAGTGTGCTAGAGATATCTTTAAACGGTTCAAAATAGATTCTTGCAATCCTATTTGACTTCGGTTGAAAAAAGATTGAAACTGGGGAAAGATAGAAATGGTAAGTTGGTGAATCCCATATATTTCAAACGGTTGGTGGGAAGTCTAAGTTATTTGACTTCCACTAGACTTGATATTGTTTTTAGAGTTGGTCTTATCGGTAGATACATGGAGTCTCTATATCAATCCCACTTGCAAATAGCTAAAAAGATTTTGAGGTATGTTAAAGGTACCCAGAGTGATGGTATATTTTATTCTCCTACTGGTTCTTGTGAACCTGTAGGATATACAGACAGTGATTGGAGAGGTGAGGTCGAAAAAGTCAAAAGTACTTTATTGTATTGTTATCAAATTGGTTTAAGAATTTTTTTCTGGTTTCCAAAGAAACAACAAGTTGTGACCCTTTTTAGCACTTAAATAGAGTATAATGCAACCACCAATTGTGCTACCCAAATAGTGTGGTTATGTCGTATGCTTTAATTTTTGTAGCATGCAAAAAAAATTCCTTCAAAGATTTTATGTGATAATAAGTTAGCTATTATTTTGTCAAAAAATTCAGTTTCATGGGAGGACCAAGTTAGGAGTGTCAAAGATGTTAGGTTGGATTATTTCATGTCGGGTTGATTTTGAGTTTGTGTTAAAAATCCCAAAACTCGAACCTGATATGTTTAATAATCGTGTCGAGATATGTAAATATTAATCTGACTTAGTTATTAAATTGGTTATCCAAACCCGACCTATTTAACACGTTTAATAAACAGGTCATTTTCGCGTTAGCACCCACGTTATTTTCACCTGTTTAGGACACATTACATAGACTTATTTAACACACATAACTTGTTTTCACACCTGTTCATTGTCATTAAATACATCATTCAATCATTCATCCAAAATTTCAAATAATTTTTTTACAAATAATATATCACATCTCATAAATGAAATTAACTAAAATGCATTCAAGTTTCAACCCAAAAATTAAAGTAAGAACTATATTAGTATACTATCATAATATTGTTTTGAACTATATTGTCAATTACTATAGTAAAAGCAAGAACTAATAAATAATAATTTTAAGACTACATCAGTCATAAATAATAGGTAAATTATATTGCTATAAATGGGTCTACAATTGGTTAGGTCAGGTTCGTGTCCGAATCATGTCAACCCGTTTCGTTTAAAATATGCAAATTAATCAGGTTGACCGGATTTTGACCTTAACCTGATATGATTTTTTTCGTGTTTAAGCGTGTTGACCCGTTTGAACTCATTAACTCGTTTTATTTCATGTCCGGCCCATTAATTTCATGTTCGGTTCATGACGTGTCAAAAATTGACAGTCTTAGACCAAACATATTCATGTGAAATATCATTCTATTCATGACTTAGTTATTGATGGGGAAATTGAGATCTTATATTGTCGTTCGAAGGATCAAATTACAGATATTTTTACTTAGACACTTAAATAAGATATTTTTATGAAGCTTAAGCGGACGGTGGAGATAATCAAGATAGAAGAGTTTAGTTTAAGGGAGGCTGTTAGAATTTGACTCAAAATCTCTGAGTATTTTATTTATTATTTATTTAGTATTAATTTATAATTAGAGTTTTAATAGATTTTAGAGTTTTGACCCAAAAAGTGCTCTATTTAGTTTTAAGTAATTTAATTAAAGTTATAATAAGATTGGTGTTATTAGTTTTTAATAGGTTTACATCCCCTTAATAGTAAAAGTCTTAAAGTCTTACTTTAGTTGGTTTTTAGTTGGGAACCAATTTTTTTTTTCCGGCAGCAGCCTTGTTGACAATCTTTGATATTGGAAGATTGGTTTTGGTTTTTGACGTGAAGTTTTGACGTTCGATTTCGTCTTCTTCTGTTTTTATTTTCTTCAATGATTCTTTGTTGTTTTGATTAATTTTTGGTGTGAGATTATTTTGACTGCTTCATATGGGATCTTACATTATCCACCATGTATAAGAGGTAAATTACTCATAACTTGACCCCAAAAAACAACCTCTTTTGTTCATGCAATTTTACACAAAAGCCACATTTGCATTTTAAGTACAAGCTTAGATGGGTCTGGTTCGTAGGTTCCATATGATACTAGTGACATTTCACTATGTGAAATGAGATGTATTTGTCGGATTTGTGGTGTGTCTAAGTAGGGTATTAGTTTGGCAAAATTTATTCAATCTATACTCGATTCTATGTATAGTCAAGCATAGTGAAGTTTATGCCGTATTTAATTCTGTTTGTTTCAATTCATATATATAACAAGTCTCACCAACTCATTATGACTAAACTTACTTCCGGTAATCCCCCCACCAAATTTTCAGACCCACCTTTTCCAAACTCAGCCCTATTACTGGGGGGGGGGGGTATTTTCATTGTTTACCTTTTTTAAATCCCTAAAACAACTGAACATGAAAATCATGTCCCAATACCACCTCCTACCACATTGACGTGTAAAGTTCTCTGAGCATCTCTGAGTTATAATGCTTCAATCAAGATGAAATCCGAGGGCTCACAGTGTTAGGACAAGAATCTTAAACTAGAGACAGTACTAATACCGGGCAACCAAAGCCAGTAGTTTCGTCAGTTATAGTTCAAAAAGTTCCAATGGTTCCAAGTAAAAAGATCCAAACCAAGGGGCCGCACCGACTACAGAACACCAGTCTCAAAATCTCTACCTTGTGTATATATACCAACCCTCCCTCTGCTTTCCACTTCCACTTCATTCGGTCTTAGCAACTCTTGTTTTCTTCAGAATAATCTTCTACAGAAAGAACAGGGAAAATGGAGGCCATGCAATCTTGGATCTCACAACACAAGCTCACCAGCATTGGTTAGTATTAATCTTGCTTTTCTTTAGACAATGGGAAACTGTCTCAACCGCTTGGTTTTTTCCCCCTTTTGATTCAACAGTGAGAGTGTTTGGATCAATTTAAATCAACTAATCTTCTCTTCGATCTGGTAAAAAACAGATCATCCACCATAGAACTAGAGTATTCATGAAGAATAATTCTCTTATGACCTGATTCTAAGAATTTGTTAAGATTCGAACTCAAGACGTCTAAGTTTAAGCTCGTCCATGTTAGCACTTGGGGTTCTGCTGGTTGGTATTTAGATCCGTAAATAATATGCATTGGTTAAATTCGAATTTAATGTCTAGACTCAAACGCATGATGTATATGCTTATGTCTTCGCTCATTCCTCGACCACTAAACCAACTCTATGGTTAACTTGACTAGTACTATATCTCCAAGTTAAAACACTGATGAATATATGAACTGAGATGGGTGTTATTATAGGTACACTTTGGGCTTCTGCAATTGGTGCTTCATTAGCTTATTCTCGGGCAAGATCTCCAGTTAAGCCAAGTCTTCGGCTTATACATGCCAGGTTTACATTTCTTGGTTTTCTGTGGTGTTTTTGAAGATAAGAGGTTGTATATATAAATACAATATGTTTCAGTGAGAATTGTTAAAGGGGTATTTTGAACATCTTGTTGACAGGATGCATGCACAAGCCTTAACGTTGGCTGTGCTTTCGGGTGCAGCTGTGTACCACTACTACGAGAAGCGTTCCGGTGAGGAAGGAGAAGGAGAAGGAGAAGGAAAAGGAGCATCGGAAAATAGGATCACCATGGCTAAATGAGAAGAGCTCTGTGGAGTTTGATGGCATTGTAATATTAAGGAGTTTTGTAATGGGGACATCTTCTTAGCCTTACCTTATAATTAATATTGGGTCCCTCTTGTATCTATCATATAGTGGATAGTCGTCTGGATAGTTTTCCTTTTATGATGCACTATTCTCCTGCTGTCTTGAAACCATCACTCAATATTAGATAATTTATCATTGTATGGGTGAGCCACCACTAATAAATGGTAGGTCTCGTGTGTATTAGTGTGTATTAATAGTAGATGATCGATTATTGAGTGAAATTGAATGAAAGTATAATAAAAACAATCTATATCTTCCATAAATTAAACTTGACCAATTCCTAAACACATGGCAATGAAGATGCAAACCTAAAATATCTAAGTTGCAAGATGGGTCTCTAAACCAGTTTGAATATTTATATATCATTTTATAAACGAATAAGCTCGAGCCTCATTAATTGTTACTCGGACTTGGCTGAAATATTTAACAAGCTTGCAAATTTGATAATATTCGATTTAAGTTTTTATGCAAACGAGTTTGAATGAGATGAAAACCTAGTCCAGTTGGAGCCTAATTTGAGCTACTTGATTTGGTTTCAACAGCCCTATTTGCACAGCTCAAGCCACGGTGATCAACCCTAGCATAGCTCGACGGAATAGTTGGTACAAGCCTGAGAAAAAAAAAAGTCCTGTTTGCATACTGTGATGTGGGTGGGGATGGGTGTAGGGAATCTATAAATGGGAATATGAAACAAATGGTTTGGACAAAAAGAAATGAAGTGGTGGCTTAAACAAATCCATTTGTCCACAGCTTATGAGTGCATTAAGCAAGACTTAGTCATGATTAATTTGACACACGTTTTTTGTAGCAAGAGAAAAAAAAACTTAAAAGGGTACACAAGAGGAATGAAACCTAAAAGAATAAAATTGTGTGTGCAGGCCTTGCCATTTTGACTTTTGAGGAAATGGGAGCCCTGTTTCTAGTTATTGGCCCCAAAACAGAGTGTGCCTATCGCTCTTTGTCCATCATCTATTTTCACAAAACCTGAGGCAAATCCATGTTTAACATTGATTTTAACTGTATGTGATTCATGTTTTAAAAAAAACTTCAGGGGTTCATACGTGCTCATGATTTAGTATCTACAAACATGAGCCATCAATATGACCAACAGTCTAACAAACACTTTAGGTGGTTTAATCATACCCTATGTCTGAAAAAAGAGAGCGTAGAGGGAGTGTTGATTGGCCAAGCTGCCTAGAGAGAGAGGGAGGGAGAGAGAGGAGTTGGTCTGTTTTTGATATTGTTAAGAAAAGTGGTTACTTTGAGTTGAGACGTGCCTGCCTTACCACATATTGGCTGTAGTGAGGTTGGAAAGTCTCTTTCCACTTCCTAACTTTCTCATTATATTCTATTCTTCTCTAACGAATCTTTTGTTGATGGCACTTCTTTAAACCCTCTCAAAAGCCCTGGCCAACCAACTGTGCAAGTTTCTTGCATATTCCCAATTCTACCCTCCTTCACCTAAACACAATTCTGGGTGTTGGAAGGATGCTGAATTGGCTGATGTGCAACTTGGAGGACGAGTCAATCCCAATTTAAACCGAAGTATTTAGTATTTGGACATATATTTTCAATATTTGAGTTAAACTTGAATAAATAGGTTTATTTGAATTCACATTATTGCGCTCAGAGTGAGAATTTTATTGCTTGCATTTAATATCTTTCAAACCCAAGAGGTGTAATGGGCGAGGTCAGGATCACGCTCTCATTTGTCCTACTTTTTTTAAGGAAGAAAAAAAACACCTAGCCTTGAAAGACTATTGTTGTCATTTTACTCAATTTATAAACAATACGAGTAGCCTGCAAGGTAATTTTCTTTCCGGATTGCGTGGGTTTGTCCTTTATATTGTTTTACATCTATTCACAATTTTCATATATAAATAGAAGTTATCATCATCGTAGCTTGTTTTTTAAGTTCTTCAACAAGGCATAAACTCTAAGAGAACTTTTCGCAAACATCTTATGTACAGGAAGAATCGAGTTCAAAAGGAAAAAAAAGACCTTCTTCCTCTTCTTCTCTTTCTTCTTCTTCTTGTTTGTTTT
This sequence comes from Ilex asprella, assembly GCA_023539305.1. NCBI lineage: Eukaryota > Viridiplantae > Streptophyta > Magnoliopsida > Aquifoliales > Aquifoliaceae > Ilex > Ilex asprella. The sequence goes on from CM042185.1 coordinate 4,944,683, forward strand.
TTGTCTGGTTTGTTATATGCAAAGGCTAATTAGAAGGGATAGATGGATTGCTCTATCTGCAGTGCGATGCCATTTATATTAAGGCCTCCAAGGAATACAATATGTGGAGCATGCTACGAGGGAGCCAGAAGCATAATTACATTGACGAACAAGCTTGATAATGAAGAGGGAGTCGAAAAACCTAGTAACGCCATGGTTTCTCCATCGAATTCTTGTAAGGTACAACCGTCTTTCTCTGGTTTGTTCTTGTTTGACAGAAGGTGTTGTTTTGGAGATTTCATGATACGAATTGTGAGAAAATTCTGGTTTTCATAACATTGAAAATTCGTTGGCAAAGCTGCAAGAAATGATCACATCAATAAAAATTCGTTTATTTATTTAAAAAAAAAAACGTATGAATGAAGCTTGAAACGAATTGATTATTTGATTGAAATTAAAACAATATAATTAAACAAATTCAATGGGATTAAGTAGGAAGCGGCTGCCCACAGATTGGTCTCAATACACTTAATCATCTCATAATAAGTTGTTACTTGCCTAACCTGCTTGTTCTTGCAGTAGTTAAGTTTGTCATTCGTGTTAGTTGAGACGTTTGTATCGAGTTTTAGCGAGTTTGTGTCTAAAAATATTTTACATATATTTCATTAGTTTATTAATTCGTGTTGTATCGAATTTGTGTCATGTATGAATCACGTACAAACGGTATATAAATGAGTTGTATCGTGTATTTTTTTTATTAATATCACTTATAATCAATTTGTTTATTAATTGTGTGTGTCGAGTCCACTCTTTTATAAATAGATAACTTAAAAGAAATATAAATTATCTAATTTCGTGTTCATGTTGTATTAATGAATAATGTTATATTTTTGGCACCCCTAACTAGAGTGCTGAATATTGGACATATATTTATGTGTGTGGGCTTAGAGTTACACTCCTTCGATGGTGGTGGTGGTCTCTAACGCTACTAAGGGTTTTATTTCCTTACCTCTTGAACAATCAACAAGAAAGCATAGTTCTCCCAGAATGAAAATCCAACAAGTTGGTCCAATGAGCAATCTGCCAAAGTCCATTAAGGGTGTGTTTGGTATGGGGGTTTGAGGGAATTTGGAAACATGGGTTAAGGAGTAAACCCCCTTAAATTCATGTTTGGTATGTGTAAAGTAGGGATAAGATTCCAAACCCGGCTCGGTCATGGCCCGATCATGAAACCCTCATTCATGGGTTTCATGAAACCCAAGGGGGGTAGGTTTCATATGTGGGTTTGGAGGTTTAACATACAAATAATATTTATACCCTTATATATCTTATATACCTCATATTTATAAATTGGGTAAAGGATAAAATAGTCATTTATGTACAAATATATTACCATAATAATCATATATCCTTGCGCATACCAAACATGGGTATGAATAGCATTGAATGTTGGTTGGACATTTTTATATACAAATATATTACCATAATAATCATATATCTCTGCGCATATCAAACATGGATATGAATAGCATTGAATGTTGATCGGACATTTCAAAGGGATAAAGATTTTTCAAACGGGCTGATCCGACCCACAGCCCAACCTTATCCGTTGCCGAGGCCTAGTAATACAAACTTAAAAGCTGGAAATTATGAAAAGCCTAAAATTGTGGTCCTTGATAGCGTACAAAACTTGAGCATGGGCTTACTTTTTACATTGGATTTGGTAGTCCTCATCTGGTTTTGACATTTGAGTTTACAATTCAAATATTTTATCACTTAAGCTACTCTTAAGAATTACAACAGCTCCACCCGTCTCACGTGTAAATATTTTGTACTTAATTTATTAATATAAATATAATAAATCGCTATCATACCAATTCAATGAGTATGATTCATTAGGTCAATGGATAACTTCAACAAGCACGTACTGTTTGTTTGGATTTGTGATCCAAAGTATAACACAAGAAAACCATGATCGTTCTTTGTGGTAATATCTACTCTAAATTTAATTCCATGCACTTCATAAATGGAGTGTGATGATGAGGAAATTGCTATGTGGGTTTGTGACTATACTTGATATTATTGATTGTTTCTCTTTAGGGATTTGCAAATGCTTTGAAATGGGTGAAGGAAACGAAGGAGATGGAAGAGAAACTGAATGAGAAGTTGAGCTTTCTGGGTGGGTTTGTTGCAGCATTTAGAGATCAGATTCACCCTGATATTCAAATCAAGCCCGGAAATAATGGACCTTCCATACCTGCACATAGAGCATTACTGGTCTCTCTCTCTCTCTCTCTCTCTCTCTCTCTATATATATATATATATATGTGTGTGTGTGTGTGTGGTAACATGTGACATTTACAGATAATACATATTTGGATGCACCTGAATCAAGCTATTCCTATGACCAAAAAAAAAAAAAGTCAAGCTATTCCTGAATAGTTCAGGATAAACTGTATCTCTTCATATGCAACCCGCCCCCCCCCCCCCACGACCCCAACTCAGCAGAATGATGTTAATAAGGGTGTACCCAGGGCTAATAAGGGTGTACCCAGGGCTTGAAACTCCCATATTATTGCGGGTCTGAGAACTTTTGCAAGTAGAAAGACTGTTTTCATACTCGTAACTTCTACATCACAATCTTACTATTGCGCCAAATAAATACCGACGATGTTATATTTCACAGGCAGCAAGATCTGATATCTTTAGAAACATGCTAGAATCAGATGGATGCAAAGCTCCACCAAATGACACAATAACACTCCCTGAATTGAACTATGAAGAGCTAGAGTCTCTCCTGGAGTTCCTCTACAGTGGACACTTGCCTGAAGGAAAGGTGGAAAAACATGTTTACTTGCTATCAGTTGCTGCAGATAAGTATGAAATTCCATTCCTACAAAAGTTCTGCGAGCATCATATGCTTGGATCCTTAAGCTCATCGAATGTTCTCGATGTTCTTGAGATCTCAGACACTTGTTCGAACCAGACTTTGAAGGAGACTGCCTTGAACTTCATTGTTAGGAACATGGAGGATATAGTTTTCTCTGCTAGGTTTGATGCATTTGCACTCAAGAACCCTCACTTAACTGTACAGATTACACGGGCATCCTTCATGGATATCAAAACTAGAAAAAATGTGGCTTGAGAGAGAGAGAGAGAGAGAGAGAGGAACATATCCACCACACAAGGGCCTGTACATATAATTTCTCTTGTACTGTTGAAACTATCCCTCTGAAAACAAAATCAATGATCAAACAATTCTCAATCATAGTTATTGCGGTTCGGATCCAACATTGGCCGACGTGGGTTTTGTAAGAGAGTGCTTGTTTTAACAAACTCTTAGTAATTCATATTGAAATATAAATACTTAAATTACACTCTATCAAATAGTTTAAATTTTTTGAGTAGATGTTTGTTTAATAGTTCATCTATCGGAAGACAAATAGATATGATTGTACAAATGCACTTGATTTAGCAAGTCTTTCAATATAACTACAATATAAAACAACACTAACAAGAGATTTTTTCCATTGTTTTAGATGTTACATGAAATTAATGACTTTCGTAGCTCTCGTAGAGTTGTTTCTCACTGTACCGCTTGGACTTCGATTTAAAATTGGGATCTTTGATCGTCCATTGACTTCTTTGTAGAAGACTTGCCAATTCCTTTGATTGACAACATTACCAACCTAACTCCAACAACAGGGAAAATGAAGAAAGATCAGAGAAATGCCTCGGCATAGGATAGTTTAGTAATTCTCACTAATTTCACTCCAGATCTTGACAGCCTGCGAAATTGCTTGTTTCACCACTTGGGCATCAATGTTTTCTCCATTTTCTTCATTCTGCAACAACAATTAAATCAGTTAGGCAAAAAAAATAAGCACTGAACTAAATATCATGCATTTGTGATTGATAACATTAAATGTCCATCATTTGCTATTATATATATATGAGTAATATTGGTAACGAGGGACATCCCTGACCTGTTCTCTGCGAGTAGAATCGCACTTATATTGCTCAGGCTCATAAGTCCGAGTAGAACTAAGAGTAAACCCCAAGAGTATGAATCCGACTTTCAATCCATACAATAGTTAAATCAGGATTTATGCTTTAGTGGGGATGCGAACCTACACCAAAGAATTGGATATGGTTTTTTCAAGCAACTTATCAGGTCCATCATACCAATCACCCACGTTTTTATTGCCTAGAGAATTTAAACTTTTGACCTCAATAAGACAAATCATCCATAAGATAAAAGGTACTATTGAGTCAAAAATATGTTGGTACATGATATAATATTTGTTTTAGCATAGTGGCATATGATGTGTGCGCATGTGTCACTATGTGGGCGTAATGACTTCTAAATCTAATCGTCTAATCTAATTTGTCGATTTCAATTATTCTCTTGAATTGGCAATAGACCTTATATGTAATATTGGAATCGAAGAATTAGATCCGCAAACTAGAGAAATAAAGTTACTCTTAAGTGTATGTGCATGTAAAAAGGAGAGGGACTTCATTCTCTTACTGCTCCTCCAACTGCTTCTAGCTGGAAGCTAGCTGAACAAGAAACCCTAGCTTCCATTACATTAAGACCCAGTTCTTCAAAAGCTTCCAATATAAAGACTAGCAGACCGGGGCAGTTTTTATCTGAGAAAACGTTCACTAAAAACCCCCTTTCTAGGGTTTCCACTGTAAGCTGCTACAATCAACAAACAAGATGAAACTCGGGTCAATTACCATTATCAGGTTAAAAGAACGGTAAGCAGGGTTTGGAAAGATCATATGTACGTAGTCTTAATGTTTAAAAAAAAGGAACATAGATGGTGTGGATTATACCGTAGGCCATGAGTACTTCTGCTCACTAGATTTTTTTACTGTTTCTGTTTCTTGATTGAGTCGCTCAACTTTCTGCTTCAGTGCTTGTATATAATTTGATGCATCGATTATGATGGAGGTTTCGCTTTTCTGTCATAGATGCACAAAACTCTATTAGAATTTTTCGTAGCAAAATTATTTTTGATCATTTTCTGCCTCATTTACACATCAAACTTGAAGTACAGAACAAAAAAATCAACTATCTTGTTAAATAAAGCTTCCCAGAGTGCAAGAACTTCAGCTTCAAGTGCATCTCATATAGAAATGCATGCTTACCCATCAGGTTCTACTCTTTCCTAGTTCTATTTCTACATAGATAGACATATATGGGGGGGGGGGGGGAGGGACAGAGAGAGAGAGAGAGTTCTGAAAGACAACAGAAAGAACAAGCTTAGAGGCAAAATTCAAGAATCTTTGACAAAAAAAATAAAACTACGATAGAGATGAGAGGGGTTCAAACATAATCTTTATTTATATGGACGATATATAAAGATATATATATGTGTACATATACACATATATATACTCCCACATGGTATAGGAAAGCCAAGGATTATGAAAGCAAATCCATGAGGAATTGAGGGAATTACTGCATGAGAGTTAGTAATGGATCGAAGAAGTTGCAGCTTCTCATGAAGGGCGGCTCTCTTGTGCTCCCCAGAAACCATGGTTTCCTTCCTTTTTATCTTTCAGATTCCTTTCTCTATCCGTACCTCTTGTTCCTCTCAATCTATAAATCTGTAGGCTCGGCTCTCTGAAGCTCTTTAAAAATAGGAAGAGCTCTCAAAATGAATATATGATCTCTTGTTTGTTTCCCACACATGACTGCCTCAGTTTCTGATCACCAACAAAACACCAAAAACACAATAAGAATGTAGTCATGTGAAACTACAAAATTGCCCCGGTGAAGCAAGGTTCTGAACTCTAGTTACAAATTCAGCAGCAAAAACTAATTATGCTATTTGTACATATGTGCCTATTTGAATCAAATGTTGTTTGAAATTCTTACGGGGAGGGGCTAGTGAAATTCAAACCCGCAACCTAATAGTCTAACGGTAAGTCGTGGAGTCATTAGGTCACCGTGGATCCTCCTTTGAATCAAATGTTGTATCCACTTAACAAAGATAATATTTTTTTTTCTGAAAAAAACACACACTAATTAATGCACAATCCACCCTCCCACAAGAAGTTCTGGAAGTGATAAAGTGGCTAGGAGCCTTACCACATTTCAGGCAGATTGATTTTTCATACTCGAATTGTGTCTTGGCTAATTGGATTGTTTCCTTGCGGATTTCTATATGAACATTTGTAGATAGCTAGACTCTATTGGTGGCAACTAAACCCAGTGTGTACGCAGGTAAAAACTCTTCAAATATGTTGGAGATAAGAGTAATGCTACATGGACTTAAAAAATAGACTTGATATTTACAATCATTAATATTACTGTGAGTCCCAGCATTTATAAGGACCCACTACCTATTTAATGGTTTTGATTATAAAGTCTACTTTTTAAGTCTATGTAACATTGTCCTGGAGATAAACATCAATTGTATAAGGTTTGAGGCAAAAATGGGTTCCTCGTCATAAATATGTTTGCTTGTAGCAATTAACCTCTCAAATTGCTTTGGGGTTAATTACCGTTGTTAGTGGATCTTAGGGCAGACTTACCAATTCGTCAATTATGAGGTGGGCACTGCTTAAACCATCCAATTATGTATTCTTAGCGGGAATCTTCGTACATGGTGAAAGTAGCATGAGTAGAGTAATAAAAGATTGATGCATAATACAAATACAAGAAAATATGAGGGTTTATGCATGTTTGTTACTGTACAAGCTTCCTCCAAAGCACATAACTTTATGATTCAATAACTAGAATATAAATTCCATCATTACTAAGTTTTCAGTGTATAGAATTGTAAATTATGTATATTATTTGGGTCGATGAGTGCTTGTGATCATTTCAGTCAAACCTTTACTCTAAGCTCTATACGAACAAAGATAATTAACATAGTTAAGAAGGGCAAAGGAGTAAAATGAAAAGATATGAGAGTTGATATTTTCTTTTTTTTAATTTTTTGTTCCCTTTTGATAGCAAGTACACAAGGGGGACTGGACTGACTATATAATAAAAATGGGGAGGAATCATGGGCTCGTGATCATGGCTTGGACTGGATGGGTGAAACATATGAATTATTCTGAACATACACACACACACAAACAGAGCTCTTATCGAAAGCAGTGAAGGAAATGTTAAAAATGGACGTTTGGTTGTGATTTTGGATGCCTCCAAACACTCCTCACGGGGAGTTTGGAGCTCTCTCTCCCTCTCTCTCTCTCTCTCTCTCTCTCTTTCTCTCTAAACAGCCGTCACCTTTTTGTCTTCTCTCCTCCCCTCTTTCTACACGTGCCAGTCTTGATCCTACCATCTTCACCAACTCTAACTTCCTCATTTTAAGACAAATTTCATCTAAACCATACTTTCATTTAATGAAGAACGCTGACCTATGATTACTATTTACCTTTTTTTTTTTTATAGAAAATGAATATGCAGATTGGTCAATCCGCATATTCATTAGAGAGCATTGTCTCTTAGTACTACACATGATTTATCTGCTCAAGATTCCACATCACTTACGTCAGAGTTGTACTCTGAACGTTGAAAAATAGATTTAATCCAACGAACTGTCATAGTTATGGACACTCAAACTCAAACATTGAGTGGAGAAATTCGAGTTCTTACGACTGGGCAAACAAGTCGTTGGTGACTATTTAATTACCTTCAGGAAGTGAACTGATCTCGTGTCATTTAACTCCAAAACCCTGTATCTATATATATACTCTTGCCAAGTGACTTTTCACGTGTGGTAAAGTAAGAACTGTTTCCTCGAAAGGGAAGAAATGGAGAATCTGAGGAAGAAATTTATTAGATTAGGAGATTGCACATTTTTAATGAAGATTTGTCCTCAAATACTTTAAAACAAGCAAAATGTTTAGTTTTTACATGCCAGAAGCGACCAATTCTGCTGCTACCTCGGAGTTATATGAAGAAATTTATAACACGAAACATCGAGGATATACGTGGTTTTGCACATCATGGACCAAATGTCCAATAAACTCCATTGATATTTATCACTGATATTTGTTTAAATAAGACTCTACTCAACTCTATTTATTGGGTCAGAAACATAAGAAAAATATTAATACGTACAGTCATCATTTATATATACTTATCCAAACTATGTGCATAGTGATAGATTTTTTTAGATTATTTTGCTTTTAACAACACTCTTAGAGCATCTTCAACTCACTCTCTATTTCTTTTCTTTTAGTTACTTTAGCTAGTCAAACACAAAAATTACTCTCCAACCAACTCTCTATTTCCTAGTTAACCCAAATGGCTCACCACATGTGGTGAGCCATTTGAGCTCTCTATATTCTCTCTCTACCTTTTTTTCTCTCTATCTCTCTCTATATATATGTTTTATTTTTTTAAAATTATTGAAAGTTAGTGAAAGTTGAGTGTAATAGTTAGATAAAATAGAGAGCGTGGTTGGAGTAAATTTTAAAAAGTGGATAGCTAAAGTAGAGAATATAATATTTAAATATATTTTAAGTAACTATTTTATTGAGTGTGGTTGGAGATGCTCTTATAAGTTATAACCCTTCAGAACATACACCGTCTAATGCTCTGTTTGGTATGATGAAAAAAATAAAATGATGGAAAGTTTGAAAAATAGAAAGCTTGAAGGATAAATAAAACATCATGTTTGGTAAGGAAGAAAAGTAGGAAGTATGAAAAAGTGGATGAATTAAATTTCCTTCCAACTCACTAAAATCGGATAAAAAATTAATTATTTGTATTGAGATGCATCTTATTTGTCTATATATTTTTTTATATATACATATATTATATAAACATTAATATCATATAAAAATACAATGATAAAATATGTATTTATATATATTTTTTTAAAAAAAAATAAAAAATAAAGAATAAAAAAATCAAAATCAAAATTTTAAATCAAAAAAATATTTTTCCCATCTTAATTAGGGGTGAAAATTTTTAATTAACACGATGACACGACTCGAATTCGATGTGAATTTTATGACACGAACTTGATTAACTCGAACTCAAACACAAACACGACACAAAAATAAACTTGTCAACTTGTAACTCGACAGGACAAACTTAGTTAAATGAGTTGAGTTAGGTCTGACTAATATTCGACACAAACTCGTAATGACTCAATACGAATGTGATACTATATGACTCAATTGTCACCTCTAATCTTAGCCAACAAAAAAAAATTAGTCATTTTTATTTTTCATACATTCAACCAAATACAAAGGAAAGAAAATGTATCATTCCTACTTTCGTTCCTTGAAGAATAAAAAATGTATCTCTCCTACTTTCTATCATTTCTACCAAACGAAGCATAAAGCTCTCCTCAAATGAATTGTCAGGGATGATGCATTATTAGCAGCAAGGTTTAATATGAGACATCACTTTGAGGTGATGTGTATTCATGGAACCAATCCTATGCAAATCATTGAATGCGTGTGAAATAGGCCCTTAATTGCAAGAAGCAACTAATTTCATGGTTGTTGAAGAAAAACCTTGAATAAACCATGACCCTTTTCTGCAACAAAAACCAGCTGGCTCCCAGTGGGTATTACAAAACTCAATCAATGGAATTTTGTGGTATCACGAGATGTTATGTGTGTGTGTGATCTGACCCAAAAAATAAATAAATAAATAAATTAGTGTGTCCGAGTATGTATATATATATATCTGTGTGTGTGTATCAGCGGGTTATGTGTAACTTAGCATGGCCAGCTTCTTCCGACGTTGTCTCCATTCCATATGGACAAATCACGTACCTACACTTATTCACATGTGTGACCATTAATCATTACAACAAAACAATACACTCCCTAGCTATATACATACCCTCTGCTCTATTTAAACTTGTCTCTTGCCTTCCCATTTAACGTTTCTGAACTTCGTAGGGTACATATATAGGATTCTAGGGTAGTGTTCCTTCTGCCAATCTATACTTGTGAGTTGTGAGCTGTGTCCTTCCTTAAATATATTCCTTTCATGTGGAGTTACAGTCCAAAATGTAATATTCACCGATGCCGATGAAAGTCTTTTATTAAGACATCCTAAGTTCCAATATGGATAATTCTTTGGTTTAGTCATAAAAAATTTATTTTTTATAAATACCTTAGTCCCGACGTAAATGGTCTGCATTTGACCAGACCGAGAAGGTAATTAGTTGAGATATACGTACGGTAGTTAGTATCATCATAGTCTAATCGTTTACATGCATCAAGTTTTGGTGTTTTAGATATTATGGCTCTAAAAAAAACTAAATGTTGCTTTTTTCCATTCGCATGGATCCTGATGGATAGATTTAGATCTCCTCCAACATGTTTTTCTCTAAATTTGTTCGATTATAGTAATCACGTGAAAATAACCATATATGAGTGAGTTTCTCACCCGCATTGAGAGAGAAGTTAAGAAAAAATATATAGAATGAGGTCAAATCTACATATCTTTTTCATCTTCTTTTTCTCAAAGTTCCTCAATAACAAATCAAAACCCGTGGATTGGTGGGAGACCCTTACTGTGTATTACAATGTTTACATATAGTAAGTCTCAATTAAATCTTGGTCAATAATCTATCATCTTAAATAATTTTCACATCAAACAATTCATATCATAGCGTTTTATGTTGCGTTTGGCGTATACAAAATGAAATTAGTTGTGAATTTAACGCGTTGATGCAACTTGTTCTCTTTATTTTTTTCATGATTGAAGGGAATCCACTTAAATATTATCTAGCTAAAGAGACGATCGTGACTTTTTTTGTTTTTAAAATGAAATATTTGTCGATTGATGGTGACTTGATGCTCCATCCGTATGTGATGATATAACGAAAAAAGGTGCAAAAATACAAATTAAACAGATAAGCAAGAAACTTGTCTTTGACGCGTCTAATGGGCTCTCTTTCATCCACAAGAAGAAATGTGACTGGTTTCTATTTGTCTCATTTTGATGCAAACAATTTTATCACATCAGCTTTGTGAGCCAATCAATACCCCAAATGTAACGTCAAGAAGCCATTTTCATAAACACAGCTTTTAGCTTGTATAAGTCATCAATGAAGATCTTCGAATTTCAGAGAGACAATTACAAGGTGAAAGGCCCATAGAAACCAAAAAAATATACAAGTAAATAACAAAATATTTTATACAGACATAGTGATGAAGTCGCTCTATTTTGATTTACACATCACAGACACCGTCTCTATGGATCAAATATAAGACTGCATACATCTAATATTTCTCAAGTCTACATTGGTGGAAACCAATTGTATTGCACTGAGCTGTTTGTCTATGGAACTAGGTCATCAGCCATTAACATCAACTTTGCATATCTTTCCTCGAGTTCCTCACTTTTTAGGTATTTGGCTGATTTCAATTCAAAAATAAAGGTGCTGGAAATAAAGGGTCAGCCATGGGGCTTGAACACAATCACAAAATGTAGCCTGTTAAATTATTTGCCATAGAAAATGATCCTCAATACAGACAGTCATGTTACAAGCTTTCAAAAGTTCTATCGGAATGTCTCTCTTTCAATCATGATCTAGTAATGCGTCACTCAAATTTGGTACATAACCTACAGCCTTAATTTCCTCCCTTAACTCTTCTAACATGAGGTATATATCGTCTTCTCGCGGGTGTTGCTTATCTCTTGCATAAAATTTATGTACTTTACCTTCCACCGATATCCAACTATAACTTGGCTGCTTCTTAATACCTTGCTCTTTCGTCATATTTCTCAAGCCAAGTCCATCTCTGAACCTTCCTGCTTCCATGTATGTGTTGGATAAAAGAACATAGGTAGCAGGATACTTTGGTTGAATGGAAAGAATCTTCTCAGCAGCTCTCTCTCCCAACTCAACATTGCCATGAATCCTGCACCCTCCCAACTGCCCTTGCCAGACCATTTCATTTGGTTCAAGAGGCATTTTTCTTACAAACTCCAATGCGTCCCATACGACCTAAGAGGTCAACAATACAAGTGTAATACTCCATCATTGGCACCAAAATTATGTGTGTTTATTGTAAGTGATAAAGTATTTTGGGGTTAATTTGGAGATGTACTTGGTGGTGGAGGTTAGGGTTTTTTTATGATTTTGGCGGGTGTTAGAGGTCTGGCCGAATTGTTTGTGAACAATGGATGATGGGACGTGGCTTGTCAGACCAACCAAAAGTAAACATATAGCACACTGTCAATAATTGCAGAAGTAAGGATGGCTCGATGTGGTGCAATATATGGCTTGCTCGGCCTCGGGTTAAAGAGCCTCCTCGACATCATCAGGGGAACTAAGAGGCATTAGGACCTCCTTGGCATTATCTTTCGTGCCGAGGAAGGGTTTTTGTGATTCAAACCAAATGACATAAATGTTGAGAAGATCAGTGCACTGACACAGATCCAACCATGGGCCTAGAGACGGTTAGCCTTACGCGTCAACCACGTCTATCAATGTAATGCAAGACAGTTGTCTTTGGATAGTTCTGTATTGGTGGGAACACCCACCTAGGAATAAGCGAAGAAATGTCTTACATGGAACTGTGTTCAATTGCCAATTGGCATAGGTCCGTCATCCCATGTCAGATTCAACCGAGTAGTTCGCTACAAACAATCAAGGAAAAGACCTTTAAGGATGCAATAAATGTTCCTCATGAGCATATGACAAACGACTCAGAGATGTTTAATGCTTTGGGGGGCAGGGAGATAGAACATTGATCTCTCAGTGCACAGTGTAATGCCGAGAATTTACTCCTGGAGAGCATGTTGTCAAACGACAAGTCTCACAGTGAATGCTTGAGATGAGTATTAATGATCAACAAGTATCTGGAAGCTGAGGGATTAATGTTATTAAAGAATCGAGGTCGAGGGGGCAGTCTACTCAATGCCTAACCATCTGACGAGGTCAAAGGAACATCCCTATTGTCTCGAAGGTGTGCCAATTAGAGGCTCACCCACTAAAAGGGATAGTATGAATATCCTCAATAAGCGCAATCACCTATCAAAAAAATATAAATAACAGTCTTAGATGATAAAAGAGAGGTACACTCTCACAACCCAGCACTTAGCACTTTGTCTTTTTCCCTTCTCAGAAACTGACTTCAGCATCAAAGGGAAATCACCAGAGACACATCCAGCTTCCCTTCTAACATCTCTCTGTAATCCTTAGGTTTTTGTCATCCTCAAACTAGAGAGCAATCTTCGAGTGCCAACCAAAGTGCTGTTATCTCATTATTGTGCAAGAAAATTGCCCGCACAAAGGAGAAAAGGCTAGTGAGGTCCTTGGCTTTGGATATTATGATAATCTTTTTTTCTTTTTCTTGCACTTGTTGTTCTTCAATCAAAAAGATCCTTACAAAATTAGGGATTTCTTTTTAAACCCTAAAACTTTGAAATCTAGACATTACCTGTCTTGATAGATTAATAATTGAGGTTGTCTATCTTTTCATAGATCATGTCAACGTTAAAGGCAGATCATTTAGCTTTGATCTTATATATCGAGAAAGAATGTGAGAATTATTCATTCTATTCATGATCGACTTTTGTGGTAAAGGTTGAGAAGGGAGTAGTAGATAGGTTTAGTGGGTGTAGGTAGATGTTGGCATAATGGGGGTGTGATTAGTACTCTTGTTTGAAGGATATTTAAAAGGTCAATGTGATGGAAAAAGATATTTAGGAAAAATAGCCCCACCCAAGGAGAAAATAGTCAGTTAAGCACAAGTCAAAATGAATTAACAAAATTTGTCCTTCCCCATTTGGAAAAGAAATTTCTAGCTCTATTTTTTTTCTATGAAAGTCAAACTATTACACAACTCCTTAAAAGGAGAAGACAACAATTGGTCTGTCCCACATCGGGACTTGGGTGAGTTTGGAGTGTGTTTATATGTCAACAGCTGCCTTCTCATTCTAAGGAGTTGTGTAGTAGTTTGACTTTCATCAAAAAAATTGGTTTATCCCACATCGGGACTTGGGTGAGTTGGGGGGGGGGGTTTTCTAGCTCTTTATCATCCTTT